>JAJJWM010000327.1:0-49260 GCA_021655865.1 Fusarium guadeloupense | reverse complement strand
GGCTGGCTGGCGGGCTGGCAATCTGAGGCATCCGAGACCCCAACACAAGGCGGTGGCGTTGGAGCCAAGTCCGGGAAGAGGTAAAACTTGTGACAGATTATATACAAGCCCTCTTAAAATTTTTGCATCAGACGACCGTTCGCCAGAAGGGTTTGATTGCTTTTTTTCTTGATTGCTTTGTTGGATACGAATAAACAAGTGGACGCGTGATAGCTAACCGATGGGAGTGAGTGCGAGGTCATCTACAAATCTTAGACATAAAGGACGTATAAGAGGCGTTGCGTGTTGGTAGGGACTACATTGATCGATATGCATACCTACATACTTACATAACAAAGATACATATTGCTGATCTCACGGTCTTAATTACTGTAGTCTTACTCACAGCAGGAAAGATAAAGTATACTCTAAACTTTAGCCAGATCTTGTCAACCATCTGTCCATCTCCAGTCCACAGCTTCAGCCCTTCTTAGCGTCTTGTAAAGTAGGCCATCTCTCGTTCTAGCTCATCTCATCATTTCTTCGATCCCCGATACCGATACAGTATTCCCGTCCATCTCCGTCCATTCATGTCTTAGTTGACTTGGGGGTGCCCTGGCGACGCCCTTCCCTTTCAGAGATCGACCCGCCAGGGGTCCCACAGATACCCATGGGATCCTTGCCGGCCGAAAGCCTGCGCTCAAGAGGTGCAGCCTGCATTGTGTTGCTTGGTGGATGGGTGTGGTGCGTAAAGATGTGGAAGTAATTCATGATGATCTGGAAGCTGACATGGAGGTTCTTTGGAAGTACATCCAATAGTTGTATAGTAATTTGCTTGTGATACCTTGCCGGCCTTGACGGCAAAGGAACAACAGCCTCAACAGGAGCTTCGGATCTACCTATACCTTACCAAATATGTACATACTGCATGAGAGGCTATTGAGACTTTGCGGCCGTCGCATTCGCATACCTACCTCAGATCCAATTCAACTGCTCAACCTAGTGATAATGTGCCTGACATTGGATGCAACGCAACGCAAAGCCAAGCAAAAGCAAAGAAAGCAAAGCAAACCAAGTCAATAAAGCCTCTGTTTCTTTTCTTTTCTCTTCTTTTCTTGTCTTGTCGGCAGGGTGTTAGTCAGTTCAGCAACGTTCCCTGTAAATATTCCCCATAAACTCGTGTCTCCCCCTGCCATTCATATCCCATCACCCCTTAGGGATCCAAATTTGTGATTGCTCTCTTGCAATCATCCATCCATCCATCCATTACATTACCCACACTGCGTCTATTCTCTCTCTAGCTCTTTTAACCGTAAAATACTACAGCTTATCCTCCTCTCATTTTCATTTGCCTTTTTTTTTTTTTTTCTTCCTTCTTCAGAATAGAATATCACGTATCGATCCGACCTCTTCTTGCTGGACCTTGCTAGTGGAGGCTCGTTTCAGCTCATCTCATCTACCGCCAACAGTTGAGAACAGCCCAGGCCAGGCTTTGAACGGATCTCGCCGCCATTGGTCCTGATCCGATACATATCCAAAGCGAACGGCACATAATAATCATTGTGGTCCCTCCCGTTTCCCTTTCCATACCTGTTCAAGGTTCAAGATATATATACTTTCGACTTTCTTTCTCTTTTGGCTTCCGCCTTAACTATTTTTGCAGTTGACACTTTACTATCTCCAGCCTGGACAGATCTGTCATTGCGTCCTTCTCATTCTCCCATGACCTGCCCCGTTTCTTGGTACTGTCATATCTCCCCTGCAGGATCCGCATACACCAAATCCGGCTCCCTCTCTCTTTCACTCTCTCTCTTGTGGGCGTGAGTGGATAACACTTGCTGTCAGCGCGAACTCACCAATTCCTCTGCACTTCCCTCCAATACCTTCACTGCCTTGCCTTACCTACCTACTAAGGTGCATACACAACATAAAACAAAAACAACAACACAAAAATTACACAAAAAATTACACGCAGACCACCTATATAAGATAAGCTACGGCACGCGCAGATCCTACGTCCGTCTCCCTCTTTGTCAGGTCCCTTTCAGTATTCTACGTCCCTCACTCATTTGTCGAGGATCACTATCACTGTCTCACTCCAAGCGGTTATTTAAACCTGAGTCAATTGCCTCTCTCTTTAGACAGCTGTGAGCTCATTCGAGTCTATTTTACACGCCTTGCCCCTGTCTTTTTCACGCCTCCCCATCCCATCGTCTGCTACAGCACTCCTCCTTCTCCTCCTCAGTGGAACCGTCCGCATTCCATCCAACAGCCGGCTCCCTGGAAGTGGTCGACTACTGGGGCCTCCCGTCATCTTCTTCCCTTTGGCTTGACGATCCTCTTCCATTATTGGACCTTGCCGTAGGTTCCATACGGGGTACCTGGGCTATGTAGGTTCACTACATATCGACGCAACCGACCTCAGCCGCCACTAACCCTCTACTAAGCTACCTATACCCGTACCTATACCAACCTCGACTACTGACGCTGGTTTTTCTCATGTCTACATCTTGACGCCAACCCTCACTGCTTCAACTTTGACGTTAATGTCACTCACAGTTGTCGAGACTGCCGCGCATTCCTCGTGGCGGTTAGATGCTATGCCTGAAATTATCTCAGAAGCCATGCCACGCCAGTATCCGACTGCACCCACGAACTGGGCCCCCGACTCCCATCACGCTCCTCGTGGCCCAACTCATCCTCAAGTCCATCCACAGTACCATCATCAACTGCCTTCTCCAGCAGGTCTACCTGCGGAATTTCCTGGAAGCCGCCATCTCTTACACATGCAGCCTCCGCGAACTAGTCATGTATATCAACTGGCCGACGTGACAACCCGAGCTCCTCAGAACTCGCACCCTCCTCCTCCTCCAACACCAGGCCATCCCTCTTATTACACTGCTAGCAGTGCAGTTGGTCAACAAGGCCATCTAACCCAGACTCCTTCTTCTTTCTCTTCGCACGTTGGCGATGGAACGAGTCACTTGCAGGGTCATTATATGGCACACCCTTCACGAATACACTCGCTGCCAGAGCACCAGCCGCCATCTTTTGCGCAAGCACAGCCACCTGCATCGATCGACATGCGAGCCATCCCGCGTTTTACGGGTTATCAGTTTAACTCAGCTACTGCGTCCACTGGTAGGGGGGTTAGCCCGAATAGCCCTATGGCATCTCCTACCGAAACAAGGCCCGACCCCATGAAGATATCTGATCTTCTCAGCCCCGGCGGAGGCAATGGAGGTCTTAGCAAGCGTCCAGGCGAACCTGGCGTGGACTACAAACTTAGGATACGACAACAACCTGTCGCCGCTCGGTCATGTGGCTTTGGCGAAAGAGACCGCAGAGTCATCGACCCGCCGCCAATTGTTCAGCTCATCATTGAAGGTCCCAACCTCACTCCTGATGAGATCAGCAAGCGGCTACGTTATAGTCACTATGTCATGAGCTGTTCGATCTACGATGAGAGTGGAGTTCGAGATGCATCGTTCATGCCTGAAGAGTACCGACAACAACGTCGACTCATGGGCTCACCAGTTGGCGCTCCCTTTGTCGGCAAGGACGAGCACGGCGAAGAAGGCTGCTTCTTTTGCTTTCCTGACCTTTCCTGCAGAACTCCTGGATCATTTCGTCTTAAGTTTAGTTTGGTCAAGATCGATCCTGTTCACGCAAAACAGGTGGTGCATTTTCCGGTTCTTGTTGAGGCCACAAGTGAAATCTTCACTGTTTACACAGCAAAGGATTTCCCAGGCATGCAGGCTAGCACCAAGTTGACCAAAAGGCTGAAAGAGCAGGGCTGCATTATATCTATCAAGAAGGGCAATGACCGCTCGAAAAACGCCAGAGGACACGATGACTCGAGCGACGGAGAGCAAGACGAGGGCGAAGCATCCACCCAAGGAAAACGACGACGGCGTTCTGCACAGCAATGAAATCATGCAAATTTATACGGCGTTCGACAATTATCGAGGCAAGCATATCTCGGGGCATACACGAACAAGGACGGGAAAGTAAGGCGTTATATAACTGAATTTAATCGGGAGGGTTTTGTCACATCTCTTCAGGACCTTTGTTGTTCTGGCATGCTAGCTATACCCACGGCTTCACTGTTTTAGCAAGCCATCTTCAGATATCTCAATATCAGTATATATATCAGGGGGCAGGATGGGGACCAAATGCGTCTAATGGCTATGGAGTAAAGACAACGAATTATTTTCATGTATATACCCTCGTCCGTCTTGCGCTTCATGTCGAATTACTCAAGGTTGCTATTGTTCAAGCATGTTCTACAGAGCAGAAACGCAAGCTAAATTCTTACAGGACTTCCAGCGGGCTGTCTTGCAGTATTTCGAGGAGAGTAAACGGGTCAAGCTCATAGCCAACGGGGATCGCCATAGTCCTGGTGGCAAGGTCGATCAGCCGAGTGCATGCACCAACAAGTTGCCAGAAGTCGTCTGCTCAACGCATTGAGGAGTGGGAGTATCTCATCCCTTGCAGGTAAAATGCGGGGGGATATTCGCCATACATTCAGGTACAAGATGCATCTGCTCTTGAGCGGAGTTCACGGGACTTTCGGGATAAGATGCCTGCCGGAGAAAATCAGCCGTGACTCAGATTGTCATGTCCAGTTCCGGATAGATGCTAGCAAAGCAAGTCCACCATCAGCCATTTCAAGCTAAGCTATCGGAACTTCAACGGCGTTGGCTGGTTTCGCCTGTCAAGACAAGCGGAGTGAGCTCCGAAAACCACACGCATTTGTGTGGTTTGTTTCAGCTAAATCCAAAAAGGAGCCATTCTACTTAGTCGAGGTGGACGATACACTGGTTTAGCACAAGGCAGCAAAGACTTACCAAACTCTATGATATTGACTCGAATATAAAGCGGCAAAGCACAAATGAAATGAGAGGCATTACTCATGTGTTCATTATGTGTATAGCGACTCATGCCATGCCGTTTAGAAGCGAATGACGAAAAACGACGACTCGTTAGATATGACATGTCAAGTGGACCAGCACATCTCGGGAGGTTGGAGTCTGACTCTTGATGAAATTTTATCAGATGACAAGGATACACTTTCCGAAGTCAAAGGCGCTAGCATGTCTCGGACAGACATTCAACGTTCTTCTTTTCTTCTTCTGCCGTCTAAAGGGGAGAATATCCCGGTGGTTGGCACCATAACATCACCATGAGATGATCGACGACTAGTATTGTAATGGTTTCGCCCCGGGATTAGGCCAGTCATAACTGGCCTTCACTACTATCGCACCTTGGCTTGTTAGCTTGGCAATTGCGATCACCCCTCAGTGAGGAGATGTCATTCCGAGAACCCAATGGGAGGACACTTGGAGAAAACGCTACGTTGACAGCCGTTGCCACTTCAATTATACTCCGAGAGACATCTCCGAGTGTCTCTCCCTTTGTCGAATTCTCAGTGTGTATTAATGAGGCAATTCTTTTTACTTCTACTTGTCAAACTTTGCCAATCGGGACTCACTTCCGGAATGGGATGGCTTGAGGTTGGTTCATGTACATCTCTCTTGGAGACAACTACTGATGGGCACTTTTATATGCAATTTTCTCCAACAACGCTCACGAAGCTTTCTTGATATTGGTAGAGCCCAAAGAAGTAGTAGAAGCCGATGCGGGCACAAGGACGCGGAACGTACGTGAAGTCTTTGACAGTTCTAGCATCGTTCTCAATTCGATTTCTGGCATCCCTGCACAAGCTTGCGTCTGCTGAGTCTCAGCCAGAATTTTTCCTTCTCCGCGGGTGTTATGGAGTCGTTTGATAAGTGGAAACAGAGTTGAGCTGGATATAGCAGACATATGGTTCAACGCTGTTCATGATTGTACCTTGAAGATTTGCAGCATGGCTTATTTAGAAAGGAACTTGGCATGTCTCAAAGAAGAAACGTTATTGCAACACTCCCAACCGAGTCTTCAGCCATCGGCCGGTTCCGGGGAGGACGTCTAAAGGCAGAAATCGTACCATGGCATTCCACGAGACGACACGCAAAAGGCAAAACTGACATGGCATTCTCTAAATCGCGCTCATTTTAGATCATGCCAAGACGAGAGAAAAGGCTAGTAGTATAAGACATATGCTTGATCTGACTTTGGCGGGCTTGGACATCTGTTCTGCCGCTACCGCCGCACCTCTGGTGTGAGACATTTCGGATCAAGACTTCCATCTCAAGACAATGTTTCTCTCTTGTTAGGCTTTCATCTGCTCCATCGTTTAGGCAGTGACGGAAACGGTTTGTTGGCATCAATCACCATGTTCTGTACACTCGCCGCAAATATCTAGTCCACAATATCCACTGTCTCTCTGTCTCTCTGTCTCTCTGACTCTCTGTCTCTCTGACTCTCCGAACATCCACTCCCTACTTATAAAAGAATATTGAAATGGATAGCAAGACTCGGCATGTGACGAGTCAATAAAGAGTATAGGAAAGCGCATGTGTTAAAGCCACTTGTCCAGCTGACGTGGATTACGGATTGCTTATCCGTCGTCCGTATATATATGTATATAATCTAGGCGTGCAATATCATGTGAGTGTCATTATCTGTAACTGATTCAAGCTTTTGACTTGGCTACAAGTAGCAGGGTCCAATAACGATATGTAAGGAAAAGTTGATCCATCATGTATGTAGCCAACTTGGTCAAGCTACCTGCATGTATGCATGCATGGCTTACAAACTTGGATTGCTTGGCTGGAAAGCCAACTCCGACATCCCGATTGCCACATTCCGCAGGCTTATCAACGGTGATTGTTTCGGAACTCGCGTGGCGGCCTTTATGATTCTTTCTTGGCCCGGAGAGTATTGATCTTGTCAAGGAGTGTCGTGAACACAGGGATATCCTGGTCCCTGCTTTTTGAATATGGCAAGTGAGAGATTGACCTAAAACAGAAAGGGGCTCTCAAGGGAATATCTGCAAGGATTGGAAGGGTTGCTTCCACCAAGGCAAGCCAACAGGTTGCTTCTGTGGAAAGGGAGTGGGCTTGCATTCTGATGCGGATGCAACACTAGCAAGATGTTCACGAGGTCAATATATATTGTACGTATGTAGAGAACGTCATTCTAACGCATGAATGGCTCTGTGTATGCACCAGAAGTATACTTACATATACGTATTTGATGGTACCAGCTCGATCTGTCGGTGGCGTGGTTGTGCCTCCAGATCGAAGGACCTTTGATAAAGAACATAGATCTTTATGTAGATTGAAACATTGCAACGTCGAGGCTACTTTGATGCAAAGTATTGTTGTAGTTTCATATCACAATCGATCCTCGACAACTAGTTGCGCGAGTGTACATACGCCCGTTTAAGCTCACTGCCTACTTCACATATAGAGCCTTATAGTAGATGAATATGCAAAGTCTGTAGAGCCATCAAAGTCTACCGATCTCTTTTCATGGCTGATAGAAGACAAGCTCCGCCTTGAAAATGAAGCTAAATGACTGACTCCATGTCGACCAGTACCTGAGTCGCACACAATTCAAGTTAAATGCAACTCAGCAATCTAGCTTCTATAGCTCAGCAAGTCATGTCCCGGTCTTGTCAATATGTTATACGTTTATTCTTGGACACTATTGTGCGAATAGAGAAGACCGAGCCGTCATCTCTGAGCTGGTGTTGAGGTCGCTGGGTTATCACTCTTACCACTGTCACATTTCGGGCTGGATGAGGCCAGGAAACAAAGACTGGAGTATTGGAGACGGTATCAATTTAGACAATGAAACAAGTTCTAATAACATCGAGATCACTTTCTATTCCAGTCATGATGTCTAAGTGAGCTAAACAATATCACAGAGGCTCAGCTGATTAAGATCAGGAACAGATATACTCACAACCAAGCATGCCAGGATGCTCAGCATGGGGAGCAAAACGTTGGCTACAGAAACACAACGCCCGCTCAATAAGAAAATAAATCAGGAGCGGCAACTTGCATACCGTGATCTGACACGTGTGGACTTAGAGGAGAACGGTACGACGTGAACGTTATACATGACCACGGTCAAGACACGGCTCGAGTTGCTCTTTACGCCAACAGTGTCGATGAATAAGCTAACTGGATCCTCAAAAGAAAGCAGAAAGATACAGAGAAAGGCCTTGGGAGCTTTGAGTGTCATAAACTAACAAATCGGAGGGAGGTGCAGCATACCGATATCGCCCGAAAGGGCAATTACTGCATCGAAGCCCTCGTTACCTAAGAATTGGCAGATATGTATCAGATTTGCAGTGACGAGTACCATGAGGAGAAGATGTACTCAATTGTTGCGCGTCCATATTCTCTTGCGAACAGTAGTTATCCCTGAGCACCATGTAAATGAACTCGAAAGTCAACCGGGGTTTCTAATGCAGAGGCATCATATAGTCATTCTACAGCCCAATACTCAGATTTTAGAGAAAGCATGGGACCCAACAAGGCTCTTCTTATCCTCATCAAGTCGGTGCCATGGCTTTGTTGTAAATGACAGCGGCGTGTAACCCAAACCCAGTCAAGACCAGGAGACGAAGAGAAGAGTTGCACACCTTGGAACACCATTCACTTGTCCTCGTGATGATGTTGCTGTCATTGTCATTGTCATTGTTGAGAAGCTTCCGTGGGTGGCTAGAGTTTGTTACAACAATTCATTGTGTCTAGCTATTATAATATATCATCAAAGCATAGCACTGGACCACGATTCTCAGCAATCGTTGTATAGAACAACAGAAGCATTAGACATATTGATTAAGACGACTACCTAATATCGGGAAACATTTAATGTCATAGCCGGAAGATACCCTTGGCCTAAGTAGGTATCTGTGCAGCAGTTGAGCGCCGAGTGGGGATCCTACCCAAGAAACGAGATGAGATCATTTGGAGAAGAGAGCGAAACACATACCTTCAAACAGAACAGCCTCCCTATTATCGTCATCAAGGCTCTTATACGCGGTTTATGAGATTCGGGTTTTAAAAGGAGTTGACAAGGTTAAAAAGCCTGGGCCCGCAGACTCGACCGTTGGGCGGGGCGGACTAAATCAGGAGGAACCAGGAAGCATCCTAGCGCGTTTCAGGCCTTTTTCAGTGGATCCTCGGCAAAAGTCGAGTAAAAACTGGAGGTAGAAGCCACCCGAGATTATATTAATTCATTATACGAAGGACATGTCTATTAGTGAGATGCTGCCCCTGATTAAGGTCAATAGTGTATTTATATGAAAAAGTCGATATTTATCGATTTAGAAACAAAAGTCAACTGAAGAGTTTGCCAGCAGTGTTAGCTGCAGGCAGGGATACGTTGTTTGTTTCTTTTGCCCCCAGCTGAGGTTGTCCAGGCTTGAAACACCCGCCCCGTTTCGTAGCCACAAGCCATAGCACAAGGATCAGTCTGAGGTTATTGCATGACTTGACGGCTGAGAGGCGATGATTATGTCAGGATAAGAATAAATATATTAAATATGACTAGGTATTCTACGTTGTTCGCTCTCTGGAGTACTAAAAATGCCCTAACAGCTCTAGTTCTAGATGTTGGTTGATCACTCCAATCTATCTCGATCGTCCAGATTAAGCCCATGACTCTACCCCTGCTACACCGTCACGACCCCTGTTGTTTCAGGCCATCTCACGATCTGCAGGCACTTAGAACGTGACCCTATAATCTCCAGGATATTCTACCATCGGGGACAGATGGCTGGCGGGCCGGTCCTGGCTTTGCTCTGTTCACAGGGCAAGCTACGACAGTTGTACAGCCTGAGCAAACATTATCAACGATCCGTACAACAATAGAGAGATAATGGCCCCATCACCAACCACAGCTGGGCGGTTTGGTGGTCACACAGAGTGACAGCGCATCTGCCGTACACTGCAAGCCCGTCACCGCAAATAACAACAGCTGCCCTGGGTTAAAGCGTCCCCTGTCATTTGCCCCTGTCTGCCATCCGGACAGTGGCTTGGGCGCTAACCGCCATGGCCGAGTATGAGGCAGCCAGTCCAGGTTGTTTTTTTTTTTTTTTTTTTTTTGTTGACGCAGGTACAGAAAGAGTATCTCTATGGATAAAAGTCGTGTCCATGATAAGAGACGTTGAACCCTGCTGTGAATCGAGAAGCCTGCATGCAACCAATAACATATCAATATCTTAGCGCTCACACAATGTCTTGTCTTGTCTGTTTCACGTATGTTTACCCTGCTTGTTTGTTACGACAAAGAACAATAAACAAGTCATGGCCATGAGGTTTAATTACACACAAGCCCTCAACGTGGTGTCAGAAGCTGTAGCCAATCCTCTTTCATAATCTTGCTACACTAGAAAGTTCCGAAAACGCCTGGCGCCTTGGACAACCCCTGAGTGGGCTTGGCCTTTTGGCAGCGGGGCATAGGCGGCCCAGCTCATAGGTTCCCATTACCACTGTTCTTCAATCCTTTGATCAAATAACTTGAGTCCACGACGTTTACTGGGTGTACGTGCACGCGCGCAGACGATTGTTAAATGGCCGCAGTGGCAGGCCAGTGCTGAAAATAGTACGCAGCCTTATGCGCTGCCGCTGCCAGTACCAGTGCTGCGCCAGTGTTGGCCACTGTGAAGTAGCGAATGAGTGAATGGATCCAATCCTTACAGCAGAATGGATCCTATATCCCCTAAGTAGGGATTCGGTCAAGGTCTGCCCCCGTTCACACAAAGCCTTCACATCCCGACCCTCGTCCAACCTTCTTCTACTCTTCACACGCTCTTTTTTCCCTCTTCTTTTCCCCTCGTACACCGCAACAGTTGCTGAGCACGTCCTCTCCTTTTTTCGTTTCCACTCTCACTTGATCAAATCACTCACTCTCATTCATTACCTATTCTAAAGCAGTACCAGGCCCTTCTTCTGCCTGACCTGTTTCGTTCCATACACTCTTTTCAACCGCTCGTCAACCTCTACCATCTCTACTCTGATTCACTCTTGATAGTGACAGAGCCGGTTGCGAAACATTCATTCTTTCCACAGGTGCTCTGGTATCACCTGCGTGCTCCCCCGCTTTACACTTGTTGCTCTCTTCCTGCTCCGCCTTCAAGAATCACCAAGTTTCATTACCGGCACCTTGAGTCCTAGAGACCTTGCCGCCATTTCAACAGCGCATTTACACTCTTTCCAACTACTATTTCTCGCCAGTACCTGTGGTCTCCTTGCCAACTCGAAATTCTTTTGAAACCAGAGTCATCGACTTAGAGTCGCCATGAAGTCCACTCTCACAACCGCCGCGGCGCTCTTCGCCGGCGCTGCCACCGCTGCTCATGAGACCGGTACTTTCGCTGTCTTGCGCTTCACCAACAGCGAGCTCACTAGGGGTCGCGTGGATCCTATTCTTTTCCCTGGTCAGACTGGTTCTCATGTTCACCATGTCATGGGTGCCAGTGGCTTCAGCAAGACTGCTACCGGAGAGGATCTTCTCAAGTCAAAGTGCAGCAACGCCCTCGTCAAGGGTGACGACAGTAGCTATTGGTTCCCCAGCCTTTACTTCCACGACCCCGAGACCGGGGAGTTTGAGGATGTTGAGTTCGATTACTTCAACGCCTATTACTTGTAAGAACATTGCCTGTTCCCCTTCCACTGCTTTGGGCATGTCACTAAAAACGAGTTCAGCTTCGAGAAGACGCACGATGATATTAAGCCTTTCCCCGTCGGTCTTCAGATCGTTGCAGGCGACCCCAAGACGCGAGTCTTGCCCAAGGCCGGCGCTAAGAACAACCTCGACCCTTCCAAGGGCCCTGTCAATCCTGCCAGAATGACCTGCCCTCGCCTGGGTAACGATTACTCTATCCCATCTTGGAACCCTGATTCCGATGGCACTCTGGCCGGTGTCGGTGATCTCATCAACAAGGGTGAGGGTGTTGGATTCCCCGACCGAACTTGCGACGGCCAGTTCTCTCCTCTCCGTGCTGATGTTCACTTCCCTTCCTGCTACAACCCCGAGGCAGGTCTTACCGACTATGAAAACAACATGGCCTATCCCGAGGATAACGACGGATACCTTGACTGTCCCAAGGGCTGGATCCACGTGCCTCACCTTTTCTACGAATCCTACTGGCGTACCAACAAGTTCCAGGGCCGCTGGGAGGAAGGCAAGAACCAGCAGCCATTCGTCTGGTCCAACGGTGATGTCACCGGCTACAGTAACCATGCTGATTTCATGGCTGGCTGGGACACCGAGCTCCTTCAGCACATCATCGACACTTGCGACGCCGGTACCGCCGGTATGGACAATTGCCCCGGTCTCTTCTACGGCTTGAACAAGGATGACTGCACCATTGAGTCTCCGGTTGACGAGAAGGTCACTGGTACCTTGAGCAAGCTGCCAGGCAACAACCCTCTTAGTGGATGGTCGTACGGCAACAAGACTCCTGAGCCCTCGGACGATGAGGACAGTGGTAGCAGCCCCAGCAAGCCTTCTGCTAAGCCTTCCGCTACTAAGCCAGCTTCCGAGGATAAGTCAACCGCCGCAGGGGTGCCTAGCTACACGAAGCCATCTTACTCCGCTCCCGTCATAGCACCTAGCGACGAGACAACCCCCGTGTCCGAGGAGCAGGCCGAGGTGCCTGAGCCTACTTTGGCTGCTCAATCTGCAGATGAGTACGATGCTTCTGCAAAGGCGTCTGAGGTCCTTACCACTGCCCCCAAGCCCACTGATATCTTTGGAAAGCCAGCCAAGGGCAAGAAGTGCAAGAGCAGCAGGACTCACACCGTCTGGAACACCGTCACTGTCACCCAGGCCGCAAGCGTGCCTGCCCAGACTGAGCCCGCCGCCGTCCCTTACAAGAGAGACCACGTGCGACGACATGCGCACCAGCAGGGCAGCGGACACGGCCATGTTCGTCGCCGTAGCCACCGCCACTAAGCTCGATTTCTATACTGGCCTATCTTGACTGTTTATATCACGGCAAGTATAGCACCCAGAGTGGCCTGTGATTTTTATGACATTTCGTCGAAGATGCATCTAAGGAGCATCTTGTATATGGGGTCAAGTGACCTCTTGCTTGGACTGGAGAATATAAGGTTGGCGATTTCACGGAAAGGCATTTTGATCAAAGTTGCTTGTTGCATGGGAAGGGAAATCAAGGGGAAGAAAAAAAGGTTGGATGCTTCGCTTCTTAACATGTACATTTATGGAGGACATACCTTGCTTGTCAAGCGCCGAACGCGCTCGAGCGCCCAATTTTTTGCCCGTCATGAATCCAGGGCACATTCAACATGGACCATATCGACACTATTAGTGACGTGTTGAATGCTAGCCTGCATTTGAATTCAACCTTTTTAGAAGCAATTTTATACAGTATTATATAGATGGTATGGTGTTAGCCTAGTAGCAGTAATTCTTCTCTTCTCGGCGCAGGCATCGCCTATTCTCGAATACATCTTAACATACAGCACCTGATTATGCATCTTTCAACATTGGTATAGAGAATAGAGGAATAATGAGTATATACGCCTCTGAGTGTTCCTTTGAGCACGTTCACCAGGTCATGTCATGACCACTTACACGGGTATTACGCCGGCTAAACTTCGGCTAATCGACCACACTTCAAATTGCCTTGTCCAGTTCAATTTTCTCCTTCGCCAGCCATCTCCGGATCGTCCCAAACATGTCTCTTTATCATGAGGCAGCAGAGATTCTTACAGGGTCTTCATCAGAAGGTGGAAGTCTCAAATCTCGAGTCTTCAAAAAGAAAAATCTCAAATCTGCACCCAACCAGGTTTATGCCCTGGTACTAGAAAGCTGCAAATGGAGTCCCATCCTCAAAGAAGTGATTGAGAAGTCAGAACTTCTAAAACATGAGCGAAAGGTCAGATCAAAACATAATTGCTTCCGTACAGAACAGGCATATGCTGACTAAATTATCTAGCTCACTCCAGCACTCTCGCTGCTTCTTGTTCATGATTTGTTACTAGCCAAGAAGGGCATTGCTCTTCCGCAGAGCCATGGACTTCGCGCGTCCATTGAAAGGCACAAGGGTCGTATCAGCTCAGAGTTTAAGCTGGCTCGTCTCCGGAGAAAGGTGCCATCACTCGAAGCTTTAAGGGAGCAAGTTGAGAGGGAATCAGCTGGCGAGGAAGCAAACTATCCCCGATGGGTTCGCGTCAACGCTGTGAAGAGCACACTGGAGGAACAGCTTGAGACAACATTTTCCAAGTACACCAGAGCTTCTTCGATCAACGAGGTTGTGACCAACACTGGAAAACTTCTCTATATTGACCCGCACGTACCAAATCTTGTCGCAATCACTTCCGGAATCGACCTTACAAAGACAGAGGCTTATACATCTGGCAAGATCATCCTACAGGATAAAGCGTCTTGTTTCCCAGCCTATCTTCTGGACCCTCGCTCAGAAGATGGGGATCTCATCGATGCATGTTCGGCGCCTGGAAATAAGACAACGCACTTGGCAGCCATTCTCAAGGAGCACCGGCCTGAGTTTGACACACCGGAGCAGACCATCTACGCGTTCGAAAAGGATTCTCGGCGAGCACAGACGCTGGATAAGATGGTCAAGATAGCAGGCTCCAAGCCCATTACACAAATCGGGTTTGGACAGGACTTTTTGCAGGTGGATCCAAAGTCGGACAAATACAAGGCAGTTGGAGCTCTACTTCTAGATCCGAGTTGCTCAGGCAGTGGCATTGTTGGCCGAGATTCGATGCCGGATCTTCATCTTCCAGAGGGTCCTAATAGCGCAGCAAAAGGGGCGACAACAAAGCCAAACAATCGCAAGAGAAAACATGATCAGGTTGAAGCCCCAACCGACAAGGTCATGATCGATGATGATGGTAATGAGACGGTTGTCAAGTCGGAGAAGGACTTGGAATCCCGTTTGGAGGCTTTGTCTTCCTTCCAACTAACCCTTCTGTTGCACGCGTTTCGATTTCCATCAGCAAAGAAAATCACCTACTCGACGTGTTCAGTTCATATGCAGGAAAATGAGCGCGTTGTCATGAGGGCTCTTGAATCCGACATTGCCAAAGAAAGAGGTTGGCGCATTCTTTTACGACAAGACCAAGTTTCTGGCATGAGGGACTGGCCCGTTCGAGGACTACCTACAGCTTGCGGAGACGATAAAGAGATAGCAGAAGCTTGTATTCGCTCCTACAAGGACGACGGCCAAGGTGTCATGGGATTTTTTGTGGCCGCCTTCGTAAGGTCTGATACTCAAGACAATAGGGCTGCATTTGTTGACGACGGCCCTTATATGAGAGACGAGAGTGGTGCGATCATTCGGGATATGCTCGGCATGCCGGTATTGAAATCAACTGGCGAGCCTGTCTCGTTAACTGCAAGAGACGAAGACGATGGTACCAAGGACGAAGAGAGCAGTGATGAGGAAGAGGATGAGCAAGATGATTCTGAACATGAAAGCAATATAAGTGAAGACAGGGAAGATGAGTGGGAAGGCCTTGGAGATTGATCCTCTTTGCTGGCTTCGGCCAAGGACATTACTACCGATGGACCACAAACCATAACGTCACAGTTCGCAAGAATCGATCCCGGAAAGACGGACCGTTTACGAAAGCTCGAGTTTCCGCCCTTATGACTAGAATGAACCAAAGTGTGGCAGAAAAGCAGAGTGGTGTCGACTGATATCTGACCATCTTACGTGATCTCCAGCAACAACCATTCACGATCCAATAGACTGTTCGGTAAATAACCGGCTGGTCCAATGGGACCTAACTCCGTCGCACATTTTATATCAGGAGGTGCTTTGGATGGACTGAGATGGGCACCATTCTACATCTATCAAGAGTAGTTGGGAATAAACTATACCACTCGGCATCTACGGATATGCGACCTGCTTCACTGAGAATCAAGCGAAGCGGGCTAAGACCATTTTCGGTCTACACACGGCACACAAAAGCCGAGGGACTCCAACAAGTTTGTTGGGGACGAGCTTTGAGATGAAGTCGGCGTTTTAGCGTGCCGATAGAAACGTGGTGTAGCGCCGAACGGAACGGCGACGGGACATGTCTTCGGATCCGAATACGGATGAGAAAGTCGGCGTTCGTAAAGCCAACGCTCCAGATCCATTTCATGCAGTACCGTCAGGTTCTTAAAAAAAAATTGGCTTAGGGTTTATTATAAACACAAAGAGCGGCCAGTTTATCAAATCCAAATATCCGCTCTATACATTCTGACAAGTGCTTTAGATGGGTGACCATGCCCATGTTGAGCTGATCGATTCTCCTCCCAGAGTGGAAAAAAGCCCGACGGAGATTCGGTTGAGAGCCGCTTTATGCGGCTCCTTTCCGCGTCGTTGAAACCTCCAGGGTTGCCTCAAATAGTAGACAGGATGCGAGATGGCCGAGGACGATAGTAGGGATGATGAAAATCGGCCGGAGTTGAGACGGAAACCCGGCCACTTGTAGGCGTGATGCTTCCCCATCTCGCATCCACCATGGGATCTTTGGTCTTTGCGAGATGTCTTGTACACCCAAACAAATGGCAAAAAAACATGCCAACCCGCGTCATGTCAGCAATGGCCCACTGCTGCCAATTCGTTGAACGTTTTGATAACGGGCCGTAGATCATTATTGACAAGGATCTAGATCCTAGGGACATCCTTCTTTGGAGGCATATATATCGGGTGTAAGCCATACTAGGTTCGTGTTGTCTTGGTCTTTAGACATTAGATTCGTTGGCTATCTCGGTTTGTAGACTCAGTAAAGGCTGCTGTCCCAGATCGCAGCTCGGACGACAGTGATATACCACCTAGCCACATCTGTATCGTGTCTGATCGTCGTCATGAGTGCAAATACACAACTACCAGTTGCAGCGTCTTCAGCTTCTACAACAACAGCTAATGTAGCCGATCTTGAATCTCAGCACTCCCAAGATAGGGCTTCTCACTTCAGTCTCATCTTCAACCAGGCCGGCATCACTGACGATGTTCTCAACTATAACTATGCTGGTAGCGGAACAACAGATTCGCCCTACCTCGTCGAGTTCCTCCCGAACGACCCTCGAAATGCCATGAACTTCCCTCGGTCTAAGAAGTGGCTCATCACCATCCTCCAAGCTATTACGACACTTGCCGTCGCGTTCGTCAGTACTGCGTACTCTGGAGGTCTTACCTCTATCCTAATGGATTTCAATGTATCGACAGAGGTCGTCATCCTTGGCATTTCCATGTTTGTCCTCGGCTTTGCTATTGGGCCGCTATTATGGGCGCCCCTTTCTGAACTATACGGCCGTCAGATTCCCTTCTTCATCTCCTATATGGCCCTGACGGCATTCAATGCCGGGGCAGCTGGTGCGCCAACTATGGCAGCCCTGATCGTTCTTCGCTTTTTTGGCGGTGCATTCGGATCTTCTCCATTGACCAACGCCGGTGGAGTTATTGCCGATTGCTTTGATCAGAGAGATCGTGGACTTGCTACAGCATTATTTGCTCTCGCGCCTTTTCTTGGTCCTACAATTGGTATATTGCCCCGTCACACATAGGAACGAAGTCAGGCAGATACACTAATTGCTATTCAACAGGTCCTATTGCCGGTGGTTTTCTAGGTGAGCAGGAGGGCTGGCGCTGGGTAGAGGGTATGATGGCCATTTTCACGGGTATTGTATGGGTCGTTAACTCGTTGGTGATCCCGGAGACTTATGCCCCCTACCTCTTACGACGCAGGGCTGCTGCTCTTTCCAAAAGAACCGGAAAGGTTTATATCTCAAAAGTTGACGTTGGTCGTCCTCATACGACCATCGCTACGCAGTTCAAGGTCGCTTTACTACGTCCGTGGGTCTTGCTCTTCAAAGAACCCATCGTCCTACTCACTTCGATCTACATGGCCGTCATCTACGGTACACTGTATCTCTGCTTTGCCGCTTTTCCCATTGTCTTTCAGCAAGGCCGAGGATGGAGCCCCGGAACTGGTGGACTTGCCTTTATTGGTATTGCTGTCGGTATGTTGTTTGCCGTCGCGGGTACTATCTTGGATCAAAAGCGATACATACGAGCGGTTGAGGCTGCTGGTGGCCATGCACCACCCGAGGCTAGACTTCCACCTACACTGATTGGTTCGATACTCATTCCTGCCGGTCTCTTCTGGTTCGCCTGGACGAATGGAACAAATATTCATTGGATTGTATGCATTATTGGCTCTGCTATCTTCTCTGCTGGCTTGGTTCTGGTATTCCTCTCGTTGCTCAACTACCTTGTTGACTCATGTGAGTTCAGATCTGACATGGTCTATATTTACAGTCAAGCTAACAACGTCTAGATGTCATATTCGCCGCCTCTGTCCTGGCCGCAAACTCGGTTCTCCGTTCCCTATTCGGTGCTGCATTCCCGCTCTTTACAACGTACATGTACGACGATCTCGGCATCCACTGGGCCAGCTCCATACCCGCATTCTTAGCCGTTGCCTGCGTCCCGTTCCCGTTCCTATTCTACAAATACGGCGAAACTATCCGTATGAAGTGCGAGTTTGCTGCTGAGGCCGCCAGTGTGCTGGAGCGTATGCGCACCAAACATGAGGAGATCACCGAGGACCAGGCTGTCGCTGAGGCAGAGGAGGCTGAGAAGGAGCGCCGAGCGAGCATTGCGCTTCGTCGCAACTTGACAAAGACGCACACAAACACGTCTGCTCATGGAAAAGCCTCATGAAACACATGTGAGCCACGCATTTCTCTCTATGAGATAGAATGTTTTTGTATTGCTGGGCGGACGACTGCGTGCGGCCTCCTTACAACTCAACTTTTCCCTTGATGTTCTTCGGGAGGCGTTTGGATATCCATGGTTAGGTCGTGTAAGCCGCAACTCCATTTCTGCGGCGATGGCGACACACAAGCCATATCGGAGATGGTGTTAACGGGTTCGGTTATTCAAGGCGTACGGCTTAAGAAGAGAGATGGAACTATTGAGATATTAGACGCCGTTACGTTCAGCTTGGGTGTGCATAATTGATAGTAGCTCAGAATACCATTATCACTGTAAAATTGAGGAAATGATAACTCTACCCTATATGAGTAATATGAAGTATTACACTCTACAATACCTAGGCTATCAAGATCCCAAATTCCTTTACGATATGTCTGTCTGTCTGTTCATGCTTTAGGGATGGAGTTTTCAAACAACTAGGTACTATAATTACAAATCTAGGCCCAGTACACAGGGTTTAAGTAATACCTGTATTGCACAAACTTCCAAGGTAGCCAGGCTGGCTGGATGGGCGATCTCACACTGACTACAATCTGCGGTGTGTAATCAACAGTTAAATTCGCAATTCGGATTTACATGCTAAGAAATGTTACAAATGTCCCCTTGAACAAACGAGATTTGCATGAAATAGTATTGAGTTGATTGTATTAAAGGGATATCTAAGTACAGACACTATCAGCAATATTGGGCAAAGATGAAGACCTCGGATAGTTGTTTCTAACTTATAATTAATTTAGAACCGTGAGCTTAAATCAGCCAATCTGTGAGTGCTCTTCCAAGCAATCTTACATATGCGTACAGTACACTGTAGTGACCAAGGAATTTTAGCAGCCCCCCTCTGGCCATCCATGGCTAAGGCTCGATGAGGCTCAATATCATGATTACAGACTAGTTAGACTCTCTACTGTAACTAAGAAGCACTAGTTTTTGCAATGGGCTGGACTGAGCAGCACACATGTAGCTCCATCACTGGTATACGTACGTAAAGTCAGGGATACAGATAGGTAATGAAATTTCAATATGTAAACTTTCATTTCGTCTACAGTCCGCTTATAGCAATATCAGAATGCACCCTCTGGTGGATTTCTTCTACTAAATATACCTGAACGTCCAGTCTTTTGCCAGTCCATATACTAGCCAGCCGGCATAAAGTCATGATACAGACTGGACGATGACTGGGTATGATAGGAATACCCTCCAGGGAACTCAGTGTCCTTCAATATTTGACCACCCACGACAAAGTTTAAAGTCGGCCAGCTCATCCAAAGTGCGCGGCACCAATACCATTCCTCGACACAAATCTAGTCGAGTCTCTTGTGCTACATATCTTGCTGCTCTATCAGCCCGGCAGTTTCCCTTAACTCCAGAATGGCCTGGAACGAAAATAAGATGCAGATCAACTCCCAAAGATACAATATGTTGGGCACGCTCTTGGATCTGCCACTCTAGGGGACGGGTTGGGAGATGGCGGATGGATGAGCACCTCGCAATAGCTTCCTTTGAATCGGACAAAATGGCCACGGATTGTATTCTGGTCTTAGATAGTGCCAGTACTTGGACAATGGCGAGTTCGAGAGCTCCAGCAATCGCAATAAGCTCAACATCTGTGGAATTTCCCATGTGATTGTCGACTCTCCAGCCCATTTCATTCCACTCGCCTTCAGTAGCATTGTCCTTGTAGACAACTGCAGCTCCAGCCCGTTCGCGGTTTTTGCCGACTGAGCCATCAGTCCAAAGGAGTAATGAATTACTCCTACTGAAGTGATATAGGGTGGTAGCCAGTTGCTTGCCCTGGGGCTTGGGTAGCTGCACAACGTTGCCTGGAAATACCCTGGGCTCGAGATGGTCAAGCGTGGCGGTTATATTTTTTGCTTTCCTTTCCCTCTTAGACTGTTCCGTTATGGACAGCTTTATTGCCAACCTTTGAGCCGTTATCTCGGCCGCCTTTTCCTCCTCTTTCTTCTTCTTCTCCTTTTCGGCTTCCTCCAGCTGATACTTTTCTCTCCTTTCAGTCCTTTTGGTGGCATTGCATCTATTCGAAGCTATTCTGGCTGCATCTTCCCACAGATACCCGTCAATGAACTGAAGGAAGTTAAGGGTGTCTTCATCCGAATCAGAAGTCTCATCTGTGGTATACTCGAGTGTGGGTTCTGAGGCAGCGAGCAACAAAATAGAATCGTAAGTTGCATGGGTTCTTAGCCACTTCAAGATAGCCACTAAGAAGTCCGGCATCCATATGTATAGGAAAACAGCATCTCCTTGGGTCTCAGTGCTCGATCCGCTGGATGCATTAATTGAATGTCGAGGTACACTTGATAGGCCAACCCGGCCTTTCAGGTAATTGAACATGTTGAGGTTGAATAGTCAAATTTTGATGCAAAGATATACCAACGTTGCAATGCTGATTGTGAATTCGAATGAGAAGGGGAATAGTAAGTGTAGTAATGATCTAGTCGGGATGAAATCTCCTTATATGCTGCTTGTTTAAGCTTTGAGAGAGTTATTATCCCGGACCAATTTTTCCTCATGCTGATGCATAAGCAGACTGCATCGATCGTGCATAGATAGTAGATAAAATTATCAGATTAATAAAAGCATACTTAGGTAACAGGCCTCTGAGAGATCGTACCAGAGGACTACTCTTTCTTTCATGTTAATCCCAAACAGATATTTTGAGGTTTATATGGGCTAACAATACCATGAGTGTAAATGGTGAGTAGACTAATACCAGTTGTTTCATATGCTCAACTAGTTGCTTATAGTTTAGTCTTTAGATGCAAAGGTCAAGTCAGTATCACTTGTGTAGTTATACTTTGAAGCTGCGTTATGATTGATGCTGCATATGGATTGTCTAGGCTATGTCTTTGCAAAAAGAATCTCAAGTTAAGCAATTGTATTACGACAGTAAATAAAGAAATGAGACCAATAGTATTATAATAATTTCAAAGAGTTGATCTAGGTACTGATGCCAGTAATTTTATGAGTAAAGAAGTCAAGATTTATTAATGGTGGTTAACACAGGATCACCCAAGAGCAATCTGACCACTTGACTAACATAACCACAACCTACTGCCCAGCTCATATTTCTAGCCAAAGTCAATTACTGAGAACGTCCGATGCTCGACACACCAGACACCCACATCTTGAAAGAGAAACGCAAAAGGGCCTCATAAGTTCTCAACAAAGGAGTAACATGATTGGAAACCAAGATGCGCAAGCTCATACTGATCAGACCAAACATCAAACATGTCCTTCAATAACAAGCAAGGCAAGATGGCCGAGCGGTCTAAGGCGCTGTGTTCAGGTTCGATTCGAACTAGTAACGATTCGCAGTCTCGAAAGGGGCCTGGGTTCGAATCCCAGTCTTGTCAGTTATTTTTGTGGTTTTTCTTGATTATCTTTGTCAGGTGACATCTTTTTTGCTGACTCAACTAAAATGTCTCAGAGTCAGGTTGGACTTGAACTGGTGGTGGTGGTGGTAAACTGTTCACCCAGCCACAGTGTGTTGAATCTGAATCGATGGCGTCAGTCATTGCCCAGTGCGGCAGCAATTTTTAAAGTTTTAACGGTGGCTGCTGTAGCTCAGGTACCACCCCTCCAACCTTCCTGGTTACTCTGATAGTGCACGCGGCAAGTGGGTAGACGCGCGCTTCGCGATTTCCCATTCTCATCTTGGCACGCGTAAAGTGCTGAATGCTTCAGGTTCCTTGAGCTCTCATCTCATTCTCTACCTATTACCTAGTAAGAAATCTTGTCAAAACCACATAATCCATTACCTTCACGGATGTCTTGGACTCCTAGCGCGAAATGGCATCGGCCTCGTCCTCTTCCAATTTGTCGTCGCCGGCTTCCTTTGTAACGGCGCATGACTCAAAGTCGACTGCTGCAAGCAGCCCAGTCCAGGAGAACCCTTGTCCCTATCGTGATGCGCGACAACTGCCCCGCGAGCTGAAAGCACACTGTCAAATCTTTTTGGAAGAGCAACTCTGTATGTTTTTTGCGCGCGCCCTCCTTGTCGGTCCTTCTGCTGACTTCTGATTAGATACATCCGCGATCAATCTCCTCAACAGCATTGCCGGCTCTGGCGCATCGAAACGCACGCCGAGCAAAAAGCCTGTTCCCGTACCTCCTCCAAGCCATCTCGCCCTACTCAATACCCTCGTCATTCATCCCATTCATACTACCCGTTCAGAAAAGAAGAACAATTTAGAGGTTTCCTCCCAGGCTCTCGATTATCTACGTAATATCCTCACCATCGTCGGCCCCATCAACGCCGATTTCAGAACAGCCTTCCAGTTCAGTTCTACGCCCCGTTGGGGTCGCCGATGGGAGCAACATGCACAGGGAAATGATAGCGACATATCCGATGCAGAGCTAGATGGCGACGACGAACGACTTCGAGGCAAGCTTGCCAACGACGGGAGCATATGGAACCGCGGACAGGACTTTTGGTCTACCGTTGGATGGGCATTCAACTGCAGCACATTGTACCCAAATCGATGGCGCTACTGGAAGCCCTGGTTAGAGTTCATGTTGGACGTTCTTGAAGCCGATTGGGACGAGCGCGAGCGACGCGATAAGGAAGCACAGCAAGCGAATGGTCCAGACAGCGAATTACCCAAAACGTCACGCGAAGAATCCATCATTGTTATGTACATGAATCAACAGAATGGGCGACAGAACGGAGCCAAGGGTTTTATCAAAGCGCTATTCGCAGATGGGGGCGAAATATCATCTTCTGCCTATCGCGAGGTTTTCGATAAGGAGCCTAGAGGTCCACGCAAGCATTCTAAGAAACGAAAGCGGGAGCAAGTGCTCGATCTGGAGAATGACAAATTCGGCGACTATTTCGATGATGAGTCCATGTCCTCAGGGGTTTCTGAACCACCGACACCTCAAAAACCCAAGGACACTCGAAAACTCGGGACAGCCGGAGCACATGCGCCAGGCTTGGTCGAGTCGGTGGATATACGACTTCGCCTCTTCAAGCTACTGTCAGCTGTCACTTGGTCACTTCGAAAACGATCCGAGCTTCATCTGTTGTATGAAGAGTATACGGCCTCACTCAAACTTTCACCACTCCCTCTATTCTCACTTTTTGCTAGCCAGCGACCGAACGTCCTTTTACCAGAAGCACAGATTACCATCACCAAAGAGTTGTTCGACTTGCTATTACCATCATCATACAAAAACCCTTCCAAAGTTGACCCAGAAGGTGACGCAGAAGGGTGCTTGACGTTGCCTATGTTAGAGCAGTGTTTTGTGCCTCATCCAGCAAATACCGTGGCGCTGGAAGATAATGCCAAATTGTCTCTGGTTGTAGAGAGTTCTATTCAGCTGCTGTGGGCATGTGACTTGATGATATATTCTGATGACTTTGAAGCCGCTGTTGAGAAGGGGATCAAGGCTCGAGAAACAAAGGCAAAGAAGCGACGCACGGGAAAGATGAAGAGCGACGCAAATGATGCGACGGCACAAGATATCCTCACCAACTCGGGTGAAAGGATTCGGGTTTTGCTGGAGACATTAAAAGCAATCCAGGAAGCGGTGTTATAAAGGCGGAAATGATCAATAATATTTTGATTCGGTGTTGTACAAATTTAGACTACCCCTGTATATAGACTTTATGTCATAATGAATGATGATATCCTTGGTGTCTTGGGCCGATCTTGGCTCGTGTCTTTGGGATTGTGTACAGTGATGATACAAGTTGGCTGAGAAAGCTGGTGCATTAAAGCTAAGTGAGGACTCGGCTGCTTTAACGCTTCTTGGCTGCAGTTGGAGTCCAAGCAGTAGGCTGCCATGTCTCACCCGGTGTCTTCGACTTGGCCCTCGCCCACGGATCGTCGCTCTTTTTGACGTCCTCCTTGGCCTTATCCACACCTTTATCAGTCTGTTGCTCCTTGCCAACATCTTGCGGTAGAGGGCGATCCGTTGCTGGTGAGAGCAACGGCGCCGGCGCAGCCTGCGGTGCTTCCATGACCCGCGGTTTGGCCTCCCATCTTGCATCGGCCTCGGCGGCGAGCTTCTGCATCCTCACGCGACGCATGACATCGCCCTGCTGCTCCTCGATGCTCGGGGGCTCCTGTCGCGTATGGCGCAGCCACTGATGCCACTGGGGGCTGACCTTTACGGAGGAGAAGTGCGCTGATCGCGGGTACTTTACGATTCGCCGCCAGCGCTCGTTGGTCTCTGCGCCTCGGGTGAGTCGAAACTCCCAGTAGGTGTTGCCTTGGAGATCATAGCCTGGCTGTTGTGTAAGTGGGAGGAGAGTGAAAGAGAGGCAGAGGTAGGTAGCTCACCCATGAGGAAGCGCTTGCGCCATGGTAGACGAAGAGCTTTCCACTTGTACCAGGCCCGCGCGATAGGGCCAATCTGGTTTGTGGCCATTGCGCTTTTTGTCTTGATTAATTTAATTATGAGTCTGGTATGTAGCTGCCACCCAATTTCAGATCCAAAAGTGGTGAAGTCCTGTCTTGAATCCATGACGGGTAAATTACACCCGATGCTGGGGTGGCTGGTGCATCTTTACCAGCCACCCCTGTATTTGCACCTTGTCCACGTCATTTCTTAGTGGGCTGGGCTGGGGTTCAATGTTGGCCCAATGTTGCCTTACTTAGCCTCGATATTACTATTAATTAAATAATTCCCTTGGATATCTCGGATGCCCGGGATTATCCTCTCGCTTCTTCCTATTCTCCATCAACGCTTTCTTCCCTGCAAAGTCGATCTCCCAGGAACTATCTTGGGAAATAAATTAATTTGTTTCGTTGCGCTTCGATACCCCTTCCCCTCTCCCGTCGAGCTTGAGTTACTATACCTACTCCTACTACGACCTTACCTTACCTTACCTACTTGGGTACGACATCATCCACGATAGGCTTGCACCGCATCTACAGACCAAAGACGTCGCAACGCCAAAGCATTACGACCGAAATAGAAATTGGCTTCACGTCTTCTACATAACCCATCACCCACTTACCGATATTCTGACTGCGACTCCATCATCATGGCGTCCGTGTCGTCGCTCGATAAAGACTTGCGCAAAATGCGCCTAGAGAAATATACACCCGCCGCCGCAAACGAAGCTCGATCATGGATCGAAGATATCTTGGGGCAGAGTCTCCCTTCCACAGATCTTCTTGAGGGTCTCAAAGACGGAGTCGCTCTATGCAAGTAAGTCACCCATACCTTGGCAACCATGGATGCGGGACTTATACAATTCTCTAGACTAGCCAATCTCGCCATCCCTCCTCCTGGTGTTCGATGGAAACAATCAGCAATGCCCTTCGTTCAAATGGAAAACATCTCCCTCTTTCTTCGCGCCTGCCAGTCCCCGCCCTTGAATCTTCACCAACACGATACATTCTTAACCGTAGATTTGTTCGAGCAGAAGGATCCAGCGCAGGTTCTACAGTGCATCGGCGCATTCAGCAGAGCTGCTCATGCTGCTAATCCACAGAACTTTCCCACGCCGATTGGACCCAAGAATCGACCTGATGCGGTTACACCACAAGGGACGGGCTCAATAACACCTACTGGGACTCGCGACCGGGGCTCATCCGTCACTAGTAACAAATCCCCCGCCTTTGGACGTTCCGCCGCTCTACCCCAGCGAACTGGCGACTCCGGCTCAGGGCGCTGGAGTCCTACCAAGAGCCCCAGAAATAGGCCTGAATCTCCTAGTGCCGTTAGCAGCTGGAGCAAGAAGGAGCACGAAGGCACCACTTCGCCAGCCTGGAACATCGTCCAATACGGTTATCTAGGAGGCGCCAGCCAGGGTAATCTGGGTATATCTTTTGGCGGGCGCAGACAAATCACTAATGCTGGTCCTCGCGTGCCAAGCCTTGCTGACAAGGAACGTCGTCGAAAGGAAGAGGAAGACCGCGCCCGTCTCGAAGAGAAACGGCGAGCCGAAGAGGAGGAACGCGCTCGAATTGAAGAAGAGATCAGATGGGAGCAAGAAGCGGAACAACTACGGGAACAAGAGCGTCAAGCCGCTGAAGAGGAAAAGCGAAGATGGGAGGAGGAGGAGAGGCAATGGAAGTTGGCAGAGGAGCAACGGCGTAGGGAGGACGAAGAGGCCGAAGCCCGACTCGCCGAAGAACGAAAAGCCGTGAAGAGTCGCAGTGATGCCAGACTGACAGGGCAGTTCCTAAGCCAGTATCGAGCCGAGCAGGGGGCATCGCAGCAGGATGGCGCTTCAGAGGATGACTACAGAAGCCGTGTCAAGCAGCTAGAGCATGAGCTGGAGCTTGCTCGACAACGCGAAGCCGAGTATGAGAGGGAGCGCCAGGAGAGAGCTCAACGTCAAGGCAGCGCCGAAGCCAAGCCTACACCTAAACCGAAGCCCAAGCTGGTATCTAGTCCCCCTTCTCGCTCCGACTCGTGGTCTAGGGACGAGCGTGAAGTTCTACGCACTCGTTCTCCTTTCAACAGGGAGCCTGCAAAAGTAGCCGATGCCCCTGTACTACCCTCAAGATCACCCCGACCTCTTCCCGATCCGACTACTGTCCCTCGGGTCACCTCTCCAAACAACGGCAGCCGCCCTCTCCCGGATCCTACTACATACTCACCCAAGCCTGCGCCCGCCACTCCGAGCCGCACCGACCGCTTCCTATCGAGCAACCCAGCTCCTGCGCCTGCGGCTCCCCAAACAACTTACTCTCGCGAGCTCGGCGCTACAGCTGAGCGTGATGCTGAGGATCAGCGCCGCGCGCAAAGTCAGACACAGACCAAGGCCGGCGGATGGGCGTCCAAGTCACTCCTGGAACGCGAGATGGAGATGGAGCGACAACGACAACGTGAGTGGGAGGAGTCCCAGAAGGAGACGGCCGCGGCGGTACGCTCAAATGAAGGTGTAGAGGGTATCGGTGGTGGAATCGGTGGCAGATGGGATGTTGGGCAATGGGCTGGCTATACAGGAGGCGATAGCCAAAACAAGGGCTCGCTAGGTATCGGTGCCGGCCGCAGACAGATCGTAGGACCCAGGCCTCTACCCGAGCAACCAAGGTGAGGTTCTGTCTTCTGAATAGAAACGAAGTTTTGTGCAAGTCACGGTGAAGGACGGAGAGTGAGCGCTAGTTGAGTAATAGCTGGCTTTGTTTTGGTCACTTACAATAGCCTCGGATAGATATCCAGCTAATGGAACTCTTATTGATAATTCGACAGCACGGCATTCATGAACTTGTACTGATTGGCGCCCGATTTCAAAATTAAGAGTCAATATGTCCTTGTTGCTACGAGCAAATCCCCCTATTTTGTCTATACGTATCCCTTAAAGGTTTCATGCCACTCCATGCTCTAAATAAACACCCCGCCCAGTAGATGACAGAAAACGCTCAAGCATGATGGTTGGGCTCATCAGCGGCAGCCTCCTGGCGACATCTCTTGCACATACACCACCCGCCCAAACTCCCTCTGGCCCACTCTCTCCGTTGTTGCACGGGGAGGTTGACGTCGCAGTAGTGGTTAAGAATTTCCTCGCCCTTCTTGATGCCCCCTGGTCGTCCGTCCAGAACACGCTCCTTTCTGGCTTCGAGGACCATGCGGCCACCCCATTCCCACGTGACGTTGGGATCACAGTCGTGGTTTGCGAGACACCAATAAGGATGCACAGCAGCGACATCCGGCCGACCGTCTCGTGGGTTTTTGCGGGCGGAAGCGGTGCCGCGGAATTTGGCGTACAAGGTGTTTAGTACCCATAGATCATAATCGGCCAGGTTGGCGTAGATATCAATGTCCATCTTTTCGAGCACGTGAAGGGGAGTTTCGATATTGTACTTGAAAGAAAAGGGGAGCGTCCATTCTGGTGGTGGGCCGGCATTTGGTGAGACATTGATATCGTTGGTTCGAGTTGGAACAAAGTCACCCCAGATGTACTTGACCTCGCGGACATCTAGAGGATTGACTTCCTCATGGGCTGCAATCGCCAGCACACGGGAAAGTAGTAGGAGATAGAGCGTCTGGTCCGCTTCAAATGCATCGGGGTCCTTTGCGATAGCATCAACATCCTTCTCGCAAACCGCTGGGTGATATCGTTCCATGGCCTGCTCAAAACAGTACTGGGTACAGAAGACGGTGTCGTAGCATTCAGGGCAACTGACAGGTTCATTCTCGCTGCCCAATGGCGGTAGATCAGAGCTGCAGGCGTCGCAGATGGAGTCCTTCAGGCGGTTATTGGCAGTAAGGAGTGAGTACTCCCTGAGTACAACCTCACCAGGCGCAATATCCTCTTTTGCAAAAACGCCGAGTTGCTTACACGTTGGGATGATTTCATAGTCATCGGTGCTACTAGCCCCTTCTAATAGCACAGGCAACGTAGCGACCTCGACTGAGCACTTGGGGGCCATGACACTCAGATGCTGGTTAAGATCAGCCAGCGATTCAGGAGCGAAGCGGTCAGGTTCATGGTCATTCCAGGGGTAAACTTCGCGACGAACGAGGCCTTGATCGGGGAGGTTAGGGTAATCGATATCGATGTCGTCGCGGCGAAGTCTTCGACGGGCAACTGTAATGATGTTGCTCTTGGTATCGAGTAACTCTTGGTTTGAAGGCGATAGCTGAAGGCCGCGCTGACAAAAGCTGGCAGCACTCTGTAACGATCCGCAGAGAAGAAGAGCCAGTGAGAGGATCTGGTACGCACGAACTTGTGCTAGGGTGGCTAGGCGTCTGACGGGCTCGTCTTGTATATCTGAGTCGGCCTCGTTGGTCTGAAGGCTGTCTTGGGGCAGGTTTCCATGTGCCAACACATCAGGAAGGGGGACTGCTGTGTGCATCTGTAGGGACTCCAAGGCTTGCTCATGGTACTCGAATCCCTCGTTGAGAACCTCGTCTGCAAGGAGAAGGGCGCGGTAGGCATCACCAGCAGCGAGGTCTGGATAGCCTAGGTCTGAGTGGATAACGGCACGGTCAAGATAGAGTATTAAATCATAGGGCAGACTGGAGAGGCCCTCTGTGAGCTGTGATCGCCTGTCCAACAGCTGCTCGTTCCGAGCTGTTGGGTCCATGTCGAGGTCCAGGTTGGTAGTTAAACCGATGATAACGGTTTTTAGAATTTGTGTATAAGTTGAGACAAGGACAAAGAGGAGCGGTTGAGGGAAAAGAGGAGCTAACGAATCTAGGTAAAGACTTGATTGCGGATCCGATAGAACAAAGAAGGTTTGGGACCGGTAACGGTTGCTTCGAGAGGAAGAGGCGGTTAAAGAAGGGGAGGCGTTCTAGATCCTGTGAATTGGTAGTCAAGGAAGAGTCAAAGTCGGGGACTGAGGAATTCTTCAAGGCTCATGTTAGTCTGCGGCACAGGCACGGCCAGTGAAGAAAGAGACGTCAAAACCGATTCAAGACCCTGAAATATTCAAAATGAAATGTTATTGCCGGGCTTGGCGATGTTGGGTGTCAATCGCTGCGGCAGACAAATGGCAGTTGGTTGGTGACGAGCGGAGCGAAGGTTCCGGACAACAAAAAGCAACGTGAGGTGAAGATGAGGTTTTTTGGTTTGATCGTCAGGGTCCATCCAACCATCCAATCTACGGCACTAGGTATAGGGGCTACTAGGTAGATATTGATAATCAGAATACCCAGGTGGGAACACGTCACATGCGCCTAAAAGAACTGGATGCTTCTAATGACCAAAGAAATTGCATATTCCATCTACTGGAATATAGGTACTGACCTAGTAGTATGGTTACTAACAAAGGCATCTCTACTACCTAAAGATAGACTCTCCTCACTTCTCGTCAACTTGGCGGTATTTCTGTCTTGGAGCCATCGAATTGCCGGCCTTCAAGATTCTACCATTGATTCGTCAGCTGTCATGCATGCATCAAGAGTGTGACAGGAACAGGCACGAGTCGATGCTCACCGTCTCTTAGACGATCCATCCATGTTCAGATTATTGTTAAACAATATCAAAACTCATAGACTTTGTTGTTTTTGTTATTGAAACAGACTGCACTGCCTTGAGCTTTAGAGGATGCAATTGTTAGATGCTTCTAGAGCCATCTACCAAATTCCCATATCACAAATTCTACTCTACCTACTTTAAAATCGCAAAGTGGAGGATGGAGGGGTTATTCTTTGGAGGAGGGGTAAAGGAAAAGTGACAGGGGCCACAGGCCCTAGGAAATCTGCTAGGGTCGGGCATAACAACGGATATAGCTACCTACCTATTCCACTACCGATGAAATGAAGATTTAGATGGACTTTATACTTTGAGCTACCATAACTGTCCTCAATTGCTATATACTATACACTGCTTCTGAATATTCCTTACCCTCTCCTCTGTAATCTCAAGTCTTGCATGAGATAAATGATTCAAAAGCGGAACGGCTAGCAGCGCGCTTAAGCCAACGGCCCCGCCCCAGCCACGATCCAATGGGATTTTCTACGTCATGAACCCGAAGTAGAACCCCCGCCAAGAAGCCAAGCCAAGCCCACCAACTCACCTCACCTCACATGCACATGCTCTTTTTTTTTTCTTTTCTCTTTTTTTTCGTCCCATTCTATCGTGGCTTCAAGAATCAAGGATTTTTATTACTATTCATCGACTTTGGGGCCCCAATTTCGACCCTTATTCGGTTGTCAACTAAAGCGATGGGAATAGAAATATCTCTTGTCTATCGTTGTAACGTTGGTAAGTCGCAGACGGTAGGGTTCCGCATATTGTCATTGGTCAGTCATATGTGGCTGTTGCTTGAGCACTCAAATTGAAGATATGTACTTATAAATCAACAACAATAAAGTTACTGTACGTATATAGGTGCGTAGTAAGCTACCTACCTATGGGTTGGTTGCTGTAAGGTGGTGGTGTCACCACATGGTGATGATGATGTTACCTTGGCTGGAGTCAGCGGCAAGGACACCACATGTCAGTCCGATCAGATCTGTCTTGCTCATAGACATGTGGATAGATCTCTGCTTGAGGCAGAGCTTGATACTATGTATGAGTCTATCTACAAGTCACTGGCTTATATTGCTTAATAGGTATAGTATCTATGTACTGTCCATGTACTTGCTACTCCCTGTCAACTGACATGAACGACATCCCGATAAGCTTTTATCGACAGTTTGGACGCAGCTAAACAGCTTGTACCCAGCTTAGCCAGCTTTACTTGCATTATCTACAAGCATGGTCAAAAGATACCAACCAAACACAACCTAGACCAGAGTCGAAAGTCAAAAAACCAGACTACTGTACTGTCTATCACGCCACTGCGCTCATCATCCTCTGAGACAAGGCCATTGATTGTGCCTCATCATTCTTGTTAACCTCAATCATCATTCTTTGTGGCGCTGTCAATATCCGTTGACTCAAGCCCGGGAAGCTATCGTGACCTTTTTTTGCTGTCGTACTGGGTCGATAATTACCGAATTTAATCCACTGCTATGACGAATGTACAGTAAGGTACTATAGGTACCCAATCGCCTTACCAGGTACTACCTTGCCTTGCATGCCTTGCCTTGCCTTGCCAGAAAAAACCCGCCGGGATTGGGAAACCCCGCCTCATCTATCAAATTATCCCACAACCCAACGTCGTCCAAACAAGATCCTGACAATTCATCTGCTGTTCCCTCGACTTTCTTTCTTTCTTTCTTTCTTTCTATCTATCTCCTCCCCAGGATCAATCAGAGCTGCAGGAAAAACTTATCTTGTCGTATCTCTCCTCTCATCCTTCTTTCTTTCCTCCCTCTTCTCGTCTCTTTTTTTTCTTTTCCTCTCCCATCGTCATAACCCACCAGAAGCTCCAAAACCCGCACCACACAATACAACGTCACGATGGGTAAAACCCAGCCCAACCTCTTCGCCTTTCCCAACGTCGACGCCCTCGCTCCGGCGTTGCGTTCGTATGTTATTCAGAGCCAAGCGGCCGGTATCGCTCGACATGGTACTTTCAAGGTTGCTGTTTCTGGCGGCTCGCTCCCAAAGACCCTCGCCCAGGCCCTTCTCGCCCCATCTTCCGGCCCCAACGACGTTGTCGATTTCTCCCGCTGGGAAATCTTCTTTGCCGATGAGCGCGCCGTTCCTCTCGACCACGATGACTCCAACTACGCCCTTCTCAAGAAGGAGCTTCTCGACAAGATCCCACAGGACCAGAAGCCTACCGTCCACCCCATCAACACCGAGCATCTAGATGACCTGCAGGAGCTTGCCGACCAGTACGAGCAGACTCTTGTTGCCAGCTTCGCCAGTCGCGACTCGGTTCGCCTGCCTATCTTCGACCTCCTCCTTCTCGGATGCGGACCCGACGGCCATACCTGCTCTCTTTTCCCTGGCCACGAGCTGCTCCGCGAGGCCAATGCCTGGGTTGCTCCCATCGACGACTCTCCCAAGCCTCCCCCGAAGCGCATTACCCTGACCCTTCCCGTTGTCAACCATGCTGTCCGCGTCGCCTTTGTCGCCACTGGCGGCGGTAAGAAGGATATTATGAAGCAGATCTTCGACACCGATGGCGGCCTGCCTTGCACCCTTGTCAACGAGGGCACTGGCGAGCGCTGCAGCTGGTTTGTCGACGAGCCTGCGGTTGAAGGCGTCAGCTTCCCCCGAAGGGCTTTCCTATGATACAATCACCCAAGCTAGCCTTAATATCAAGCATCTCTATCCAGCCTCTGCGCCGTAGCTCGGCTTGCCATGCAACATCACATCAAATGCCGTCGCACGAGGTGGGGCTTTGCATCATGCCAATAATCGCGGGGTAGCTGGATGAGGAGCTTCCTATACACCACAATCCCCCTGCTATCATCTTTTTTCTCATCAAAACAGGGATATTCAGGGCCACCATGGAATACATTACATCTTGGAGCCTTGAAGCCGACGACGGACATAGACAGGAAACGCCAATTGACATTCGACACTTGCTCGGTCAATCTTTGCCCACCCTTTTATGACTTCTCGTTTTTTCTTTCCTATGATGACACTTTACTTTTTTGCGCGGAAACCATTTTTTAGAGAGCGTTCGTTAGTTGTGAGGCGGGGGAAGCGGCCAAATGAATGTCAGACAACACAAACCACATACCAACCACGAATGTATGCCAAATCACTGCACTTGCGAGTTAGAACTGGGGGCAGAAAGACTCGGTGTCTTCGCTACCAGATATCTCTTCCTACTTGATATCCGATTATTCATGCGAGGACGAATAAGGGAGAGATAGAAGAGGGTGTCCTATTTGCTATAGGCCCCTTACACGCTTGCCATCAACTTAGCTACAGCACCACTCCCCTGAACATGATGAAAGTAAGACTAGTCTATTGGTTGTACGAAGAAAGTGAAACGCCTGCTGTGATGCTGCTGATGCCTTGATGTTTGGAATCCAGAAACTACGCGCAAGACGGTGTATATAAACCGTCTTAGACGACTCTCCAAACCGCTCCAGCTCTTGGGGTATCATCCACATCCTCGTCTCGGTTCATCCTCTCGATCCATTCGTCCTCGCGCGCAAGCGCATCGCGCTCAATGTCCTCCATGACGTTGATTTCCGTCAACATGCCCTGGACGAGCGTTCGCGACTCTTGCACCATACGCTGTAGACTCGACCGCTCCTTGGTTTCCCCCTCGCCTTCAACACCATCTTCGGAATGCCCCAAGTGGTCAAGTTGTCGCTTCAGCGTGTCCAGTCGTCGCACCAGGCCCGCGCATTCATCCTTCCATGCAATATCGAGTTCGCCAATAAAGAGCACGTCAGTCTCTTGTAGCAGAGCACCGCCCTCGCGCCGCGCCTCTTCGATTTCGCACATGCGCTCAACCCATCGCTCGAACCGCCTTACTACCCTAGCGTAGCGACCACCAGGCTCATCCAGCGCCCAGAGCCCGTTGACGACTGAATCCAGTGTTTGTATGCGTTCTTCCAGACCCCCGCCAACAGCCCATTTACGTAGCGCCAGAACGTTCTCCCTCTCAACCTCAGCCCTCTCGCGGTCATCGATCTCCTTGCTCGCTCCGGCAAGATGCGTGAATCGCTCTCCTAGCTTGCTTTCGGCGCTGGCCCTCCACGCAGTGTCGACAGCGGCGGCATCGCGATGCAGAAGGTGCAGCTGCAGAAGCTCGGTCTGCAATCGGCTTGTCTCAGCCGAGGCGGCTACGTTGGCTGGGAGTTTCGACGGAGAGGGGGGACCAAGGTAGGTCGAGGTCAGCGGCTTCGGCGCAGAAGACTTGGCAGGTGAGTAGTGTTGCTGGAGGGTGGAAAAGGCGGGTCGGAGGCGAGGTGCAGCGCTTGCAGGCTTTTCATGGTTGGAGATGGTTGACGAGCGGGCTGGACGAGTCGTCTTGGTGGTCGTCGTCGTCGTGGTAGCATTGGCAGTAGTGTTTGTGCTGCTGGCTGATGAACCTGACGAGGGAGGTCTCAAGACGGGGGCATTCTTCAATCCAGTTGCTGTGCTCTTAGCACGGGTGTGTGTTGGGGCTTTTCTGGTGGGCGGACCCTGGCCATCTGCCGACGTCGGCCTCACCGCTGGTCGTGGTCTCGTAGTCGTCGTTGACGGCGGATATCGACTTGTTTCTTTTCTCGAAGGTTCAGGCGCTGCAGGTTTGGCGGGTTGTCTAGCTGATGTCGTCCTGGAAAGGCTCGTCGTTCCGCTCCTTGTTGTTCGTCCATTGGTGGCTGTGGTTATGGTTGCGCTTCTGGTCAAAGGCTTTACGGGCAGACGACTCGGTGAGCCATGGATATCTGTGTCGGTGGTGCTGTTGCCGTTGCTGGTACTGCTGTTGTTCGCAGTGTTGGAAGGAAGTTTGCGTAACGAGCGAGAGCGTTGTAGAGACGACATTCTGACCCTCTTTTGTTTGGTGGTATGAAATAGATTAGAATAAAACGGAATGGTTTGTTTCGTCAATGTTTATTGTAGTGGTCAAGGTTAATTAGGGATGGCGGATGGCACTAGCTCAGGGTCGCTTGGGCTACCGGTAAAGCCGCAGCATGGTCCAGGCCAGGAACATGCCTAAAGTGGAGCTCAGTTGAGCCTCAGATGCAACGATTGAACTGTTCTTCATAGATGCGCAGAGAATTCTTCTCATCATTAATCACTAACGCTGCTGTTCCCTTCTAGGACGCCGCAAAATAATCTGCATTTCACAGATTCATCACCAAAGCAGCAAACATTAATCCCCATTTCCCCTCTCGATATCGTGAGATCAGTCCAGCAAAAATGGACAAGATGTCATCCTCATGTATTTTCAGTGCCATCGTTTTCTCCCTTTTTCCCCTACCCAGCATGACGAGTATGCCCACAATAGCATGATTCATCGTCTTCATAGTAACAAATAATATCGTCCTGTAGTATCCATGCCTTCCTCCTGACGCCTTCCCCCCTATAATACATATAATGCATGAAACCAGCTCATCCTGCGATTGTAATCTATGCGTGACAAAGAGAAGAAGGTGATAGTAACATAAGTAAATAGTTGTGATTGTGATAAGAAAATATCGAATGATTGCTGGGTCGTATAAGACAATAGTGAATGGTGTTCTTTCAGTTACGACATTTGTCGCAGATTATCAGTCAAACGACGCAAGTCGTTTCCATTGCTGTTGAGTTTCTTGTAGCAGGGCTCACAGATTCGTAAATGGCAAAAACTACAGGTCCATCGATCTTCGGTATCCGACTTGTCGCAAGCTTGGCAGGTCAGAGGATAATACCTGTTGGTTCGGCGATTCATGATTCTGTGGCCATGATAACATGTGAAATGAGACTCCTTAAGTGGTGGTGCCTGGAAGATAGTACCCTCTGGTATAGGCGAATCCGACTGTTTGGGAAAGTAGGCCGCTCGTGGATCCGGTTCCCGTAACACCTTCATCTCAGGATACAAGGTACCATCTCTGCCTTTGTAAAGCAGCCCTTGGGACTCGGACGGTACCAGTCTAGGATCTTGCTCACCTGCCAACTGTCGAGGTGGAGCATTCGACCTTACAGATGAATGTCGTGGAGGGAACCTAGAGGGTACGTCTGCGGGAGGCTGGGTTCGCCCAACCGCAGAGTCACTGTCGGACGATCCTTGACTCTCCCTCGAGTTGGCAACCGATGATGTTAGAGATCCCGTCACTGGCGATACATTTTTATAAATCGGTGGTTCAGTGACTGTTTTGGTTTCCACAGGACTCGGAAGTGTGGGTGCAGGGATGGCTTTACGCGTAAAGCTGGTAGCACCTGTTGAGGTTGCCTGAGTCCGTTGTTGAGGAGGTATTTGGGGAATTTCTTCCGGAAGCTCTGGAGATACCTCCGCAGCAGGTTCTGGGGAAGAAGCAGGCGACAGGGGCGAGACAAAAGAGTCAACAATAGGCGTCTTAATATCTTCTTTTTGATATTCAGGTGTCGGGGGTCGATGTGTCCCAGGTCGCGCTGGGGAGGCCTTGCTGGTGTCACTCGATGATTTCCCCCTGCGATGAAGGTGGAGCTTGTCTTTAAGACGGTTGAGTTTAGAACTATTGCTACCCATGGTCGGCGCCTCGGCTACCTGCCCAGGAGCTGACGCCTGTCGAGGATCCTGGCCAGCGGGAGCTGTTGGGTTCGCACTCCCGAATTGCCAGTTCGGGATTGTGGATATGTTAGACACGCCTGAACTTGAAGTAAGCTGTTGTTGGGCCTGCGCGGCGATTGTAGATTGCGTCGCTGCGGTTGAGCCGTGGCTGGAAATAAGCTTCAGGTCGGGGAGCTCAAGGCTCCGATCGGCCTTGGAAGACCGACGACGCCAAAGCTGAGGCTGCTGTTGCTGTGTTTGTTGCGACGAAGAGTTAGGTTCGGGTAGCTTTTTCTCTGGTACAGGTTTCCGGTTCGGAGCAGGGGTGGCTGGAAGGTGATATTTAGTATCTTTGGAAGGTAGAGGTGGTGGTCGAGTATTGTTGATGGGCTTGGATGCAACATGTTGCTGCTGTTGCTCGGTGGAGGCACTTGGACTAATAAACGTGCCAGTCTTTGCACTGACGGGTGGAGCTTGGTGACTTTGCGATGGATTTGCCTCGCTTTGACGAGCGCTGACGTTAGCTTGGTTGGGTGATGTGACTAGTGACTCGCCCGAGGAGTGCGAGTATGCCGATAGGATACTAGACAGCGACTCAGAAGGAGATGGAGGTGCTGGTAGTGAGAGGGACTGTTGCTGATGTTTTTCTGGCGGCGGCGGTAGATGCGAAGGCAGCTTGCCGACGGGCCGGCGTGGAATGGCCATTGTGGGCGGACCAGACGGAGGGGCATCAACTGCAAGCAGGTGCAACGGCGGCAGTGATGGAGGCAGAGGTTTTGAGTTGGCCATACTCGTCGAGCGCGGCGGACGCGGCGGCGGCGGCAATGGGAGTTCTTTGGTGAGAGGTAGGCGAGATGAAGGGTCTTCGCAATAGTCGTCGTAAAAGCTTGGGTCGTCAGGACCTGGGACATCCGGAAGAGCTTTAGACCAGCGGGAAGCGCCTGTTTTAGGCGGTTGCAGAGAGTTGGTATTCAACATTGTAGCCATGACGAAAGATGCCCTGTCTAGGGAGGGGAGGGGAGGGGATAGTATCAAGTTGAGGCAAGTTAAAACAGGTGAAACCCGGGACGCGACAGCAGAGTAATGCAAAAGGCTGGTAAATGTATGAAATGCCGGGCCCTGGAATCCTTTTGATAGTATGGACTAGACCCTCTCGAGGGAGCATCCAAGCAATGAATGAATGGATGGAGTGTAAGCGAGTGGAGAAAGGGAGGGAGAGAGTTAAAAGAGGCGTGCGGGAAGTGAAACCATGAGAGAGTTGAGTCGAGGTTGATATTGGAAACAATGAGTGGGACAGGACGGGACGGTGATTGAGTTTCTCTTGTGCAGTTGGAATTGAATAAAGAGAGTTGAAGGAGAAGAAGAAGAGCCTCAAGTGAATGAGAATGAATGGTGAAAAGAATTGGATGAATCGAGAGATGGGAGAAGGAGAGGAGGCCTCGAGTTTACCTCATGCTTTGCTTCTTGCACATCCTTCCCTGTTTCTCCAGTGCCATGTCCAGGGTTTCATCAAGAAACTGAAGAGTGTCCGGCCACAGCGCCGTCCTCAACCTAAAGCCTCCCGCTGGACCAAGCTGTTGGGTTTAGTAGTTAGGTGTCATGCAATACCGCGGAGGGGGCTCAGAGTGGCTTATACAGGCCCACATGATTGTTACAGAGTGAGGGTCTTTGGAGGGCGAGCGCATTGTTGGCTGTGGCTCGAACTGCAACCAGGGATGAAACAACCATTAGATTGGATTGCCTCTTGGCGCATTCGAGTGCAGTAGTGAGCTGAATACACGTCACGTCACCCCTGCCCTGCATTGATTGATCAAATGACACTCAATCCAAAATGGTCAACCAAGCTGAAAAGAAGGAATTCTCCGAGACATCTGATATGGAAATGCAATAATCATCAATTGACAGGTACCTACCTACCCTAAGCAGCTTTGTATAACCAAGAATTAGACGGCAGTTGAAAGAAACTGCTACATGGAGCTCCTCCTCGTGGCTGATAATAAGCCAAGTATTCACATGCAAGCTTAGTACATGAGCATAGACAATGCTTTATCTCTCTCCTTGTTAGCCGTAGGATAGATAATATTGACTTATTACATACCTTGATTGTTCTTTTTAATTCGGCAATTCTTCTTGTCCTCCATTGGTCGCCTCGAATAACAATTTTTACGCCGTAGTTTAATGGCTCAACCATGGATATTACGCCTCTTTGTGATGCACCCTCTGGGCGATCAATCCACAACTAATTTGCTACCGGATGACACTCCACTCTCTGTGATCCTGCAATATGTATATCGTCCAAAAGAGAGCTTGAAAATGGAAGAGGTAAGTAATGACGAGGTGATGTCTCTTATGTACGACGCGTTTGCAATGGTCAACAAAGCCAATTGCGATTCTATCCCAAATCCGTCTCTAACCCGGCAATCTTAGCATCTAGTCAAATGTTCCAAGTTTCAAAGTGCACAGATCAACTTTCATGACGAACTTGATAATCACACGCTAGTGCAGTCACAGTAAAGGCATGAGTGAATCAATAATCAATGTGATATTGGGCCTGACATCAATAATTACCGAACTTGCCGGTACCATCCTTAAATCTCAAGATCAGATTCCATTATCCAACCATAACGTTTAATTGTTTATGTGCTTGAGGATCGTATTTCATCTCCACGCCGAGGCTGTTTGTCCCATGGCTAGGTATTAGTGAGGTTTAAAGAGTGAGAAATATTCAACTAATGACATGGGATGATTTGGGTGATGTTTCTTACATATGTACATGTGCATGGACATAATGGATATGTAGGTACGCCTACCAACTTAAGTCAGCATGCTAAATCCTGGTTAAATACTCGAGTCCTGGAAAACATCTTTAATGACCAGTCAAGTCGATTTCCAATATGAACTTTCATTGTCTGAATAGCTTCATATCCGCTCATCGAGTTTCACCATCCTATTCTAGAATGACACAATCTGCACGGCTTGCGCTTGCGGGGACGGCCCGTAGCACACAGGATCCGTTAGCAGCCAATGAATAGCAAAAGCGAATTCTTGTGTAGCTCGCCCATCCCTACAGCATTGTTATCATCTTTTTTCCTTCCCTTTGCTTTTCATATCCAATTCACCAGCAATTTGTTTCAAGGCTACAGACGAAATCCAAGTCCCGGGCGGCATTCCAACTCTGCGTTCCGTTCCGAGGCGAGAAAGCATGTCGGACGTTCAGACTTCAACCACAGTCTCTGCTCCGTCCGAGACATCACCTCTCCTTGGAGATTCCGGTAACGATACTATCATTAACAGAGACACAGAGAATGGCCAATTAACCGACAACGATGCCCCATCGTCCCCCGTCACGGCCAAAAGGTTGTACCTACTCATCGCATCTGTGGGCATTGGCGTATGACATACCATTCTAGTTTCCAAACTTGAATAGAATAGCTACTCACAACCATTGCTAGGTCTATCTGGTTGCCATCGATCAGCTCCTAACGGTAGCAACTTATGCCAAAATCGGCAACGAACTCAATGCCCTCAACAACACCAGCTGGATTGCCACTGCGTTAGTTCACCACAGTCCGAGAGTACGCATATGAGCGAGCCTCCAGACTCACGCTTTATCAGCTACTTCCTAACCCTCACGAGCTGCCAGCCTTTATATGGCAAGCTCAGCGACATCTTCGGCCGTAAGCCATGCCTGCTCTTTGCCTACACCGTCTTTGCATTTGGCTGTCTCGGCTGTGGTCTTGCCCAGTCCATGGTCCAGCTCTGTGCTGCCCGCGCCGTGGCAGGTGTCGGCGGAGGAGGCATGAACGCCGTGGTAACGATCTTACTGAGTGATCTTGTGCCGTTGAGGGAACGCGGTGTCTGGCAAGGCAAGATCAACATCCTCTTCTTTGCTGGGACTGCTACGGGAGCTCCTCTAGGAGGAATACTGGCTGACTCGATTGGCTGGCGATGGTGAGTCCGCTGTGCCTTGTACTAACCCTGAATATGAACTGACCAGACTTCTCAGGTCGTTTCTTGGCCAAGTTCCTATGTGTTTCATCGCTTTCATAGCTGTCTACTTCGTCCTGGATCTTCCGCCCGTAGAGCACGACCACTGGCTTGCTAAGATGCGTAAGATTGACTTTCTCGGCGCCTTCACCCTTGTGTCTGCCGTAGTCGCCCTACTTGCTGGTTTGGATTCCGGTTCCAACCTAGGCTGGTCACACATCATCACGGTTGTTGCGCTATCGTTGACGCCAGTTCTGTTTGGGCTGTTCCTCCTCGTGGAGATAAAGATTGCTTCTCATCCATTCGCGCCTGGTCACATCATCTTCGACCGCAGCCTTTTTTCATGCTACCTGGTCAACTTTTTTTCAGTAGCCGGTCAGATGGCGGTTCTCTTCCTGGTACCCCTTTTCTTCCAAGCTGTCCAGGGCTTGAATGCTACAAAAAGCGGCTTATTGCTTGTCCCAAGTATGATTGCTGGTCTCACGGCTTCACTTTTCGGGGGGTGGGTTATCCAGCGAACCGGCAAGTTCTACTTCATCATTCTGTCCGCATGTGCCCTATTGATTTCCTCCATCTTGCCACTAGGACTGTCCGTTTGGTTCCGGTCGACCTTGGGAGAAGTCATCGGCCTTATTATCATGTCCTTCGGAGCCGGCTGTGGTATGTGACTCTTGGATATCTGACCCTAAATGCTTCACTAACCAATCTCAGGTATTACCACACTACTTGTTGGCCTCCTCGTCAATGCCGCAGTCGAGGATACCGCCGTCGTTGTAGCATGTTCCTACCTCTTTCGATCTCTTGGGTCTAGCATCGGCATCAGTACCGGATCTGCCGTCCTGCAACAAGTGCTCCGAACCCAGCTGGCGGCCCGTCTTCCCAACGGTGGTGAAGCTCGCGAGATCGAGGAGAATGTACGGCAAAGCCTTGACTACATCAAGGAACTACCACCTCACCTCGCCCACCAGGTTCGGACAAGCTACCAGGTCGCAATGCTCGGAGCATTCGTCCCGATTCTCATCTACTTTGTTATATCGTTTTTGATGGCGTTCTGGGTCAAGGAGAGACCCCTCAAGCGGTAGACAATAAAGCACAAAAGTGTGTGCACCCTTAGCTAGCTGTGAATAGAATAGCAGACACTTTGCTGTCTCTTTAGATAGTAGATATTGGGTCTATAAATCTGACAAAAACAAATATCTGGCAGTTCTAAATTGTCTAACCACATCTATTCGTTCAGCTTACCCTTGTCTTCCGTGCCCTTTGAGTTCTTAAGAGGTTCCAAGCCGAATATCTCGTCCGAGTTTAGGGGGTTGCGACTTTCAGTGACTTCACCAAACAGAAAAGCGTTCTTCTCACGACTAGCGCTATTGGACATCTTCTTCTTGTGCTGCGGTGTTGGCGACTTCACAACCGAAGCTGCTGTTTTCGAAGGCGCGGATTCGTCTGGCTCCAGCATCCAGGAGAAGGACGATTGAGCCAGGGTTGATCGAGTTGGAACAGGTGCTGGCCGCGACGGAGCTAACGGGTCTGTGGCTTTGTGTTCGTCAGACGCAACTGCATCCATCCGGTCAGGGCTAGAAGAACCCGCTGCGTCATCTTTAGGCGCTGGATTTGGCTCGGAGATCTGGAGACCAGAAACGTCCACTTCTACGGACTCTGCTGACACCGGTTCTGGCTGAACAATGGTCGTTTCTGCCACAACCACTTCTTGGGGATCTTCCTCAGGCGGTGGGGATTGTAGAATTGGGACTTCCATCGAAGAATCGTCTAAGTAAATCTTAACAAATTGCACCTTGGCGGCCGCAATTTCGATAAGCTCGAGGCTCTTAGCCTTGTCATCAAGACTTGAGGCAGATATCGCTTTGAGGTTGTTGACCGTCTCGTCGAGCATGGCAGCCAGTTGCTGGTTTCGCTTTTCCAACGCCACCAGGCTTTTTGCCAGTCCCTCTTCAGGCTGTGGAGATCTAGGTGCGGATCGGGCTTCGTTGATGTTGCGCTTGATTTCGCCCATGGCGTCTCTAACGGCTTGGTTGATACCGAGTTTCTCACCTCTTTCATAAACTCCCTTCGCTCCTTTGGCGGCCCCCTGAAAGAGAGCTTCCATGCCTCCTTGTTGTTGAATAAAACGGGACGGTGATGGCATTTGTGGCTTTGAACCTAGGCCCCTGTGCCTAAAGGAGTTGAAGCCACGGAAGCTTGGAGTGCCAGTTCGCGAGGTCTGTGGTGGTGAAGATACTGTGGGCATTTTGCCAGTGTACTTCATGATAAGAGATGATCCGCCAGATGTGTTGAGATGATCCCGTAGATACAGGGCATCGTCGACGAATGTGTGAGGGCCATGGGCCCCTGAAGGGGATGGGTATTTCAGAAGCAGCTGAAGGCAAACTGAATAATCTGCCTCTAGTACTGCAAAATAGTGTCAGATAAGAGAACATAACTTGCTAGAACAACTTACAGTCCCATCTGATTCGGATTAGCATCGCAACGCAGATAAGGTCTATCAGTTCCAAGGTAGGGTCGACAGCAAAGATGGTATCCCAAAGTACCAAAAACTGCTCAAATGGAAACTCTCTACTGAAGAGTAACCGAATCCACCGACTGTTTTGACATTAGCAGCAACCTGACTGTGAATGAACGGCATAGACAAACATGAGAAATATTTGTGGCAAGATCTCGATATTGGTAAGGTGCGTAGCGAGTTCTGGGTCAATCTTTTGAAGACAGACTTCATGAATGAACTTGCTTCGTTCCACAATAGCAGAGCTTTGCTCTGGGAAATTAGAGGGTTTTAGAGGAGCTCCCGGTGTCGTGACGGCGTCTTTAACTTCGTAAAATGATTGAGCACGCTCCATCAACTTGGAAAATAAAATGAAGGCGTCATGTTCGATGAAAGAATGGTCGAGAGTTTTGACAAGGGCATCGTCAAGGGGGGTGTCTGATGGCAAGGTGGTAGGATCCAGGGCGTCTTGCTCAATAACATGTAAAATAGGCGCGAGTAACTCATGCATGCCCTGGCGGTAACCACCTCGCTCAGGGTTCAGTTTACAGTACATGAAAAGAATGTCCAGGATAGTTGCCTGAGTCTGATCCTCATGGTAAAATGCTTCGTCCGGAAGTCTTTGAACGTCTTGCTGGATCTCTGCCCGGACAATTTCATCTTGACGGATAGTGTTCCAGGGTGACTTGGGTTGATGTCAGTTAACCGTTTATTCTCAAAATTTGAGATAACCTTACACTTGGGTCCTCGGTTAAAGGGTCGATGCTGAGCTCCGCAAGGGCTTCAGGATGTTTGATATACTTGAGAAAGTGATCTCGCTGCTCACTGTAGAAACGTCTTCCTTCATCGAGGACTTGAGACCAGCTCAAGCCTTGGGCAGCAGTAGAAAGGAGGAAAGTCTGAGGTCACAGGCTTAGCTCGATATCGGCCAACAATAGAACTAGGCCACCAACCTTCCAGCAGAGAGAACGGCATCCTGATATGCATGGGCTTGAGGGGCCATTATATCGGACAGCACGTCGCAAGTCACCAAGATGGGCGCCTTGAGCTTGTGTCTCACGCCATCTCGAGCTGCGCAGAAAGTTGGTCAGTAAATTGAATGCCTACTTGACGTCGCTAATAGGCACAACCTACAGCGACTCTTCGAGAGGCCTCATGATATTTTCTTAAAGTCCGAAAGTAAGCTTCACTGTTTGGCGAACAAAGTTCAAGATGGGAGTGACCGGGTTCAAGGTGAAGTTGATGGCGGAGGATGTAACGGTTGAGTTATCGGCGGCTTCAGGTTCAATTGGGTTTCCGCCTCCGTACCTAGTTCGGCCCCACTTTCCCTCAGGCCTTCAGCAGCCCAGGTCCTACCCGCTGAAAATACCCGCGACGGGCACCTACCAGAACGAAGATGCCTCCACGCTCAGGGGGCTGACCGCCAAACAAATAGCATCCATATGCCTGAGGTGGAATATTCTGAACTTCAAATTTCGACCCAGACCTTGCGCTCATCGGTATCGGCATCGGCATCGGCATCATTTCTTTCACCTCACCATACTGCGAGGGTGATGCCTTGCTAGGCCCTTCATTTCATCATGTCTGCAGATCTCTTTGCCGAGTTCAATAGCCTCTCAAATAACTCAACACCACCTCCTCCAGCCAAACAGACCACCCCTATTCAACCTCAAGTCCAGCAATCACATCCACCACAACCACAGCCTTTGAAACGTGCTGAAACTAATGACCTTTTCGATTTCTTTGGTGCTACTAGCCATGCTTCACCGGTGAACGCCCAGCCCTGGCCCGCATTTCAAGCTCAACCAAGCTCTCAGAATACATGGGGAAATGCCCCCGTCCCGTCGAAGCCGATGGAGGCGAATCATGATGATGACGAAGATGATGGCTGGGGCGATTTTGAGGTAGCTGAACCATCGCAACCTTCAACAATTACTGCAACTCCTACTCAGACTCCAAGTCCTGCACCTGTTGCCTCCTCGGCTTGGGGCCCAGCTCCAAACACAACCGCAAGCTCCGCAAGCTCGTCTTCTATACCATGGCCGAAGACAAACCCAAGCCCGGCTGAAGTCCTAGCCCAGCGAGCACCTGGTGTCAGACAACAACCGCCGACTCGCATTGTGAGAGCGCCGACAATGGATCTTTTGTCCAATAGTCTTATTGATATCGGGACATCGTTGCATAAGCCTTCTGATGCTTCGAAAGCTCAATCTTCGGGGCTGCCATCTCAGTTTACGCAACAGTGGGGGCAGGAACCAGCTGTACAGAATACCCGAATGAAGGCCAAGTTGAAATCCTCGGCACCGAACGATTCTAGTGTGCTCTTTGATGCCGAAGATTTTGAACTTCAGGTAGCTGAAGATGATGATGATGACGACGATGACGAGTTTGGAGATTTCGAAACTGTTGCTCCGCCGCCTCCTCCTCCTCCTCCTCCAGCAGCATCCAAGGCAGCTTTCACAGCTCCAGACACGAAAGCAACATCGAATCCTCCTTCAATGGATCTTCTCTCATTAGATGAGCCAACTCCAGCTCCAGTTCCGTCACAACAAAACAGAAAGCCACCGCCCAGCCAGCTTCTCGGCCCTCTTGCCTTTGGCGCCACCACTACAAGCTACCCTCAAGCACCGAAGTCTCCCTCCTTTAAGGATCGCAATCCCTTCCCAGAGCTGGCTATCAAAACGCCTACTTCAGCAGAACCTAAGGAAGTAAAGAAACCAAAAGAAGAGACTCCAACAACAGCATGGCCGTCTTTCGAAAGCGACAAAGGCCGAAATCTAGCCAAGAGCAAGGAACAGGATGACGACTGGGGTGCTTGGGATGATTTCCCAGCTAGTGACAATAAGAAGACAGCTATTGATACAACAAAACCACCCGAGAGTTGGGACTGGGATGCCGTTGACAATGTTCAGCCATCGCACGATGATATCAATGATAATGCTCCTCCGCCGATCAACGTTCCACCCCCGTCGGTTATCCTGTCTGCGTTCCCCGACCTCCTCAACTCCGGCACCGCCCTGTTTAAGCCTATGTCGGGTCACAACGCGTCGATCAAGCAACGTATCTTATCAGACCCAAAAGCGGTGGATTTCCTTCAGGGCTATATTTTGCTAGCAACAACAGCTGCGCGTGTCATTGCTGGCCGTAAACAGCGATGGCATCGGGATAAGATCCTAGCCAAGAGCATGTCGATCTCGGCAGCGGGGAGCAAGGGTATGAAGCTGGCAGGAGTGGACAAGACACAGGCTGCGCGTGAGGATCGCGAGGCTGCCGATGTGGTTGTCGTATGGCGTCAGCAGGTTGGCCGACTCCGATCTGCAGTTGCTGCGGCCAACTCTACCGATAAGGGTCTGACCCTGAGGGTTCCTGAGATTAGCGAGAACATGCAAGTGCATACAGCCAAGATGGTGCCAACAGCCCCTAAGGCTTGTATAATCTGTGGCCTAAAGAGAGAAGAGCGAGTAAACAAGGTGGACTATGAAGTGGAAGATAGCTTTGGGGAATGGTGGCAGGATCACTGGGGACACAAGGCGTGCAAAAACTTTTGGATACAACATGAGCAAAAGCTAAGGCAACGATGATCTGGGGTCAATGCTTTAGATGAAGCCGAAATATCATCACATAGTTGCTTGATAACGTAGTTCATTTCCTTATGTCAGCGAAGGCGCTCTATCCATAGTCCGCACGCCTGAAGAAGAAGTGATGAGGTAGAAGCAACTCCAAGCATTTCACAAGGGTACCAAGGTTGTCAAATGTACCACTGATGCTGCAGATGCACGCGCTGGTGACTTATGCAGGCTCAAGCAGCGTTGCTCCACCAAATGGTAACATGAAATAGCCAATCCCATAAACGGTAGCTGTGGCCAGGTGATGAGAAGATGAAGAGTGTAAGCGTCACTTGTCAGAGCTGTCGCAATTCTCATCACGGCATTTTCGTTTTATCTGGGTGAAAGTATTTGACACAGAGATGTTTGTTACGATTCTTTATATCTACATAGGTACCCAAAAAGACAAGCTGGCGAGCACTTCTTAATGACGGTTTGCGGGGTCGGATGGTTGCACAGCATGCTGGCTGGGGATCACATATGAAGCGAGAAGCGGACATACAAAGTTGATTTCCAAGGGATGATCTGACCAGTATTTCAATATGTATCAGTATCCTGTTGTCAATGTATAGGCGGGACGGTATTTATCATAAAGACAACCAATGATGCTGTCAAATTCCACCTTTGATCTGCCATTGGGTTTCACTTAATACTACACCTGGGTAATTGGATAACAACCCTGGAGGTTCTCGATCAGAGATGGCCAATGCTCTGCTCTACTCCGTACATATGTACACTCTGCCTCGACCAAGCCCTTGGCGGCCTGGGAACCACTCAATGAAGCGATCAACGTGACAAGACATGGGCGTTTACAAAGTCAATGCTCCGTGGCCCACTCCGGGCCGAGTGGGTGTGGTAAAAAACTCCCGAGTGACCAGGTTACGAAGGAGTGTGGGCTTGTTGATTATTTGGTTCGAAGCGACAGAACAAAAGATGCCAAAAGCTTGGGATGGATGGTTGACGCTGGCTTGATCCTTAGAGGGGATTAGTGGCATATGCCAAAGCATCCTTGTCTTTGACCTTGGGCGTGCCACCAGGCTGTTGTCAAAGGGGAAAAGACAACGACCCGACGGCTACACTGAGACTTGCCTAGTACAGTGAAGCTGTCAAACCTGGGTATAGGAGTACTGTAATTTGGTAGTTTCTGTTTAAGAAAAGATTCTATGAACAAGATTAGCAACATGGGACTTGAATTAGTCCTTTTGCTTGATGCTGGCCGTTCGCAGTTGTGTTTCCCTAGAGAGCAGAGGTAACGTTGGCTTTATGATACCGCCACTGATAGTCTGGATAACGCTCCGCTTTGATCATAAAACCGAGAGCTGTTTGCCTGATCAATATTAACTTATATCAAACAAAGGCGTTAATCATTCAACTAACAATAGCAGCCCAGGCCACAGAGTGAGCTTAGATGCTCGCCGCACACAATAAGAGCGTCTTTTAAGCCGGGGCAAGACGCATGGGTGTGGATATCGGCAAGTGGGTGCTTGAACACAGCTCCAGTACTTGTCCTTCAGGTATTTCTTCCCCTCACCTGTCGGGGTTTTGCATAGAAATCTATCGATAACTTGAAGAAAGCTGTAATTGCGATACTCTAGCTGTAGGTATCTGGTGGCCATAGCATCTTCCTCCCCTACCTACCTTACCTGGCTGTCTCTTCCTTCCCCTCCATCTGCTACCTTAGGTACCCCCACTGGCAATGACAAAGGCAGGTACTGCTGCACTGATCTTTCTGTGTGGTCACTCGTGCTGTAGTTTTTTTTTTTTTGGCGGCTCTCTTCTCCCCGTCTGGCTCTGGCTCTCTCTGGTTCTGGGCCCTGCCCGTAGTAGCTCATTCAGGCAGCCCATCTCTTCTCTTCCACTTCTTCTCTAATCTCCTTCATCCACTTACGTTACGCATCCAATCCATCTTCCTCTCTTCTCCCTCTCACGTTTCCCCTCACCTTCTCATCACCTCTCCCGTCCCCATCTTCTTCCTCTCTTCCTCTCCGCTCCCCTTTCATCCTCTCCTCTATTATCTCAGCTCTTGTTAATAGCTGTTGACGCCTCTCTTAACCGTACGCCTCCCGCGTATCCTTCAAC
>JAJJWM010000326.1:0-165290 GCA_021655865.1 Fusarium guadeloupense | reverse complement strand
ATAACTCGGCGTATTGTTGTTCATGAGATCTTAGCACCTAGATGATTGACAAGCGATTTGTATGTTATCCGACGGTCCCTTTTGAGTGATATTAATACGTACCGAATCTCCTGAACTGTAAGTTTTCTAGGACGCCCGGATTTGGGTTTTTTATCCAGAGTCTGCTCGGTTTTCCAGCGTTGAAAGATATTAAAGACGGTGGCTGGTGAACACTTTGCCTCGGCCGCGACGCCCCGGAGTGTTCCGCCTGTCTCCATTTTGTGCACAATGAGGGCGCGCTCGACGTCGCTGAGGTCCTGATTAGGCCCGCGCCGCGCGGCCATAATAGACAAAATTCCAGCATTTTCTGACATGATTTGCGAGTACAATGGACAAAAGAAGATATAGAGGGTGTCACGGTGTGGTGTGGTGGATTACATGTTGGCGGGGCAGCGATCAGATTCTTTTGGACACTAATTTTATACCCGTTTGTTTCTGGGCAAGAAAAAGTTTACGAGCTCTGGATACTGGACAACCATAACCACCTGCTGGAAGGGGAAGCCTAGTCCGCGCCTAAGATAGTGGGAACGTGCACTATAAATCAGTCAAGTCACAGGACAGTTCTTCTGATCAGAAAGAGGGGAACAAACCCCACCACAGGTAAGCTCAACTGTTTAAGAGTCCAGTAAAGGGTCCCCGGGGCTGGTGAAACCTCATAACTTTAACAACTCACCTATCATACCAAACTTAGCTATCTACCTTAGGTAGTTGGTGGTCTGTTGAGCATTGTATCTTTCAACTTTAGGCTTATCTTTTTGACATTTCATCTTGCATAGAGCTTGTCTACTTTTATTCCCTCTCCAACGACAACCCTCTCATTAGTTATCATGTCTGAAGCCCAGGTTCCCGTTTGGCTGGATTGCGACCCAGGCCATGATGTAAGTATAAGCTGAGACGGTTCAGTCTCACACTGAAAGAAGGCCTAGTTTTGAGACAAGACGTATTGTCATAAAAGTGCTTTCAACAACTATATCCCTCTGCCATGGCCTTTCCTTCTAATACTCAGTAATACTAATCCTCTCATAGGACGCATTTGCTATACTTCTGGCCGCTTACCACCCTCAAATCAGACTGCTCGGCGTATCAACAGTCTTTGGCAACGCATCTCTCGAGTACGTTCCCTAAAACTTATCCTGGGCTCTGAGTCATATCGTCAAAGTTCTCTGTTCCTAACTCTTATCTAGAAACACTACACACAATGCAGCCTCCATTCTCACCGCCATTGGCATGCATGATATGCCTCTTTATATCGGTCTGGGCAAAGCCCTCGAGCGTCCTGCTCTTCATGCGCCAACAGACATTCATGGCGTCTCGGGCCTAGATGGTACAGATCTGCTTCCCCACCCTCTCGTCTCTCCCTCTACTATCCCTGCCGTCGAGGCCATGGCTGAGGCTCTTCGCGCTCAACCTCCTGGCACGGCATTGATTGTCGCAACTGGTGCGCTGACCAACGTTGGTGCCTTGTTCCGTGCGTATCCGGAGCTCATTAGCCATGTAAAGGGTGTCAGTCTCATGGGCGGTTCTATTGGCGAAGGTTTCTCGGATGCGCCCCTTGGCGAGGTTGATGGCCGTCCCAGAATCGGCAACTACACGCCTTGGGCTGAATTCAACATTCTTGTTGATCCCGAGGCTGCTGCTACAGTCTTTCACACAAAGGAGATTGCTGCCAAGACCACGATTGTGCCGCTAGATCTCAGCCATCAGGTGCTGGCTACGCCTGAAGTGAGAGACATGCTCTTGTACGGACCGGAGGCCGAAAAGACAGGCCCAGGAAAGACAACTCTGCGTACCATGCTTGTCGAGCTTCTCTACTTCTTTGCCCAAACCTATGCGTAGGTCGAAATAACCCAGACATGCATTCCCATAACTAATACTTGTAGTGACACATTTGGCATCACCGCCGGCCCTCCTCTGCACGACCCCATAGCCGTTGCCGCTGTGCTCATCGGCACGGAGAGTGAAATCCCCTTCTTTGAATGGGATGCCAAACACAGCCAGCCTCCCGAGCACAACGAGCGTTTTGAAGTCACTGTCATCACTGAGGGCACATTCGAGGAGGCCAAGGACGGCAAACAGACCGGCCGTACGCTGGCCAAACTACTACCGCCTGGAGAACAGGGAGTCAGGATCCCTCGTGGAGTGGATACTACCAAGTTCTGGCAGGTCATTGAGGAGTGCATCCAACGAGCAGATGCGAAGAATGCTGCTCTTGCGCTTGCAAATTAGAGTAGCGAATAGACTATCATAGATTAACAACCACGCAAGTTTTGTTAGACATATTGACTACTCATCATGTCATGATAACTCTATTAAATTTTTTTAAAGTCTATATCTTGTCGGGAATGGTTTCCTTACTGCCCGAATCCCAGTTCAGCATAAATTTTAAGCTTTGTTCATATGTCCAAAGAGTGACAGCGCTCGCCGGCGCTGATTTCAGAAGGCTGATGGTCAAGCCCTTGTACAGACCACGAAAGCCTTCTGTGCGCAATATTGATTTGATCGCGCCCCGTGCTGTGCTATACTCAGGGATGTTTCCATACACATACTTGCCACGCGCTGGTCCCTGAACCTGAATGCGCTTCCGTACAAGATCGAGTGGAAATACCGCCGTCTTGGAGATAATACTGGCGAACATACCAGCGGTAGCATCTCCACTGCCCCAAGGCATGTGAAGGCCTTCCAAGGACAGTCTGAGGGATTCGTACGTGACGAAGAATATACCCATAAAGGGCACAATCTGGCCGAGCCCGGGTCCGATACCCCTGAAGAAACCTCGCCAGCCTTCATCACGTTTGATATCCCAAATTGCGCTGCGAAGTGACTGATATACACGATGTCGTCCTTGAGCCGCGAACCGTGTTCTTAATAGGTCGAGAGGATATGTGACACTTGTAGCAGCTGCGCCGGAAGCTGCGCCAGCAATGAAGCTCTCGGCAGCATCAGGCAATCGATTCGGAAAGGCGGTACGAAGGAAAACAGTCGTCGAACGGTAGGTCGTGAACTGTACAGCACCGTAACATACATATAACAGTTCTGCAGGAACATTGCCTTTCCACAGGGCTGTTAGGCCTTCATGTTTGAGAATATGTTTTAGGGTCGCAATGGCTCCTCGGTAGGCGGGGGCTTCGCGCAAGGGCGCAATAGGATCGGAGAGGGAATGGGGCTGGAGCTGAAGACGGATTTTGACAACATCGAGGGGAGCGACGACGAATCTGGAGTAATCATGGGATTAGTCTTGATGCCCCTTATTCCAAGAGAAATCGAGGATGACGACACACCTAGAAACCAATCCAGCTACGGCGCCTGCAGCAACAACCTGAAGTCTAGAGCCCTAACCATAACTGTGAATCCTAAAGCCAGCAGAGGTTGATTATTGGGATCCTACCTCATCTTTGAGGTGGCCTTCCTTGTGCGACATGCATTCGGCTTCAGCCCTGAAGGACTGTAGAGCGGTAAAGGGAGGATATAACGACGAGGACGATTTTCGACGCGCTCTGTAATGTGTGGTTTCGATTCAAGTAACACGTCGACGATGTTGGCAATGTTGTGTTGTTGAATACAAGGGCGGCGAGAACAAAAACTTGCTGATCCAAATTGCTGATGCCTTAGCCAATGCGACGGAAATAAAAGGCCGAAGAAAGCGCACAGCTTGATCGTATCGGTTAATTAAGGCGACAGACTGTATGTAGAACAGAGAAGTGAGATGAAAGTCTTGCAAAGTCAAGGTCCACCAATGCGTTTCTTGGGTGCTTTCTTGTTGAGTTCGTCATTATTATCACGGGAAATGACATCTGTGACCACATTGGCTCAATTTTCCCTGTCGGACTCACGATGGAGCAATCAATTTTAGATCCAGAGAGAATAGCGGGTGTTGGCGGTTGTTGGCGGTACAGCACATAGCAAAGCGATGAAGTCTATAGAAGGTTCTGTCGTCCATCTTTGGTTTGTATGTTTATTAGCGTTGAGTCTGTCGTGAAAATATTCTGAGATCATCGATAAATGGAGGTTAGGAATATGTCGGGGCCTCAATGTTGAAGATATGATCATATTCAGGTCCCGTAGACCTCGGGGACTCTTAAGCCGACTGGAACCTAATTCATGGGCCGAGCCGATCTGCCATCAAAAATTACCGTAAGGCTGGTCGATTGCTTTAGACAGGGGTTTAACTCGTTCAGATCCACAGGCTCGGACGGCTGGAACCAACCAAGAGCTCGTCAATGTCACCTAAAGTTGTAAGTGTGCAATTGTTCGAGTTTGTATTGAGAATGATATGTGGAACAAATAGCTGAGGAATGAGATAGAATTATATGTAACGAATATTGCGAGAAAATGTTGGCTCATATCATGAAAATACTTCCTTCAGCTTAGTATCATGACGCATCGCAGTACCAGCTCAATCAATCAAGAAGCACGGGTTTTATTGACAAAACGTGGGGTTCAAAGATCTCCACTGTCACTGCCATCACGAGAGTAAGAGCCTCTCTCCAATCTCCAATGCGCCTAACGTTAGTTTCCATTGCTCCGGCCGAGACCCTTCTCCTCATTTCTTTCTTGACCGCCCTCATTGGATAGGCCTGTTATAGTTGCAACCCTCAGGGCCAAAGCTTCTTGCTCGCGCTGGGGGAAGGTACGCCTGGCAACGTCACTTGCCTGCTCGACCTCGTGCCGCATCGCCGATACCTTGCCGACGGGAATTCCCACATGCTCTGCCGGCCTGGCCTAGGTATGCATATAACAACCTCACCCTCCCACGTTATTTTCGCCTCCTCTCGTATTCTCCCATTACTCTTGTCTCTTTGTTTAATATTATAATCATAGCTTAACCTTGACACGTCGACTGGTGTCCATCCTTTCGTCCGACCTTCGACCAACGAGACTACACAGCGTCGCACGTGAAAACTACCAACGATTTCCTCGATCTCTTCGATATATTACACTTGCAATTGGCGCTGAACAAGGCGTAACTGCAACCCAGGCACATTGTTCAGCGTTTATCGCGTAACCTGAACGTCACGATGGCCGCCGCAACATTACCACCTCCAGACGCAACACAGCTTCTCGCACCTTTTCTTCCTGCTCTTCCACCATCCGCTATTTCAACCGAGCCCGCTATCGGCATTCTGCCTCTTCTATCTCCCATACTACGCCAGCGAGTTAAGCTCTTGTCCTCCTCTAGCACTGAACCATGGATCAGACTCCTGTGCTACGACAAAGCCAAGGTGCCTGAGCTGGTTCAGATTGCTCAGGGCGGCAGCCTTGAGCCCCACCCCGTATCCGGTGAGGTCGAGGTAGACTGGGACTACGATGCCGAGACACGCTATCGACGAGTTGACGAAGAGACACTGCAGGCTCTTGTCGCTCTTTCCACTCTTGGCTTGGCCTTTCAGCTGGTATACTGTGTTGGGGATGTCGAAGGTGGTGGCGATGGCTGGAGGGTCGGTGAGGTTACTGTCACAGACAAGCCCTCACCCTTTGTACAGTTCGGAGGAGTATCTAGCATTGCAGAGGCTGAGCGGCAGTTTAAGGAAGCCCAGGCTAAGAAGGTAACCAACCAAACCAATGGTGCCAACAGCCAGCATCAGAGCCTACACGTCCCGGATGGCGGCCATGAAGATGAGGAGGACGACGACGATTACTGGGCTCGGTATGATGCGACACCAGCCCGCACACCCGCACCGAAGCAGTCGCCTGCTCCTCCATCCAAGTCCACTTCTCAGGTTGGCGATGCACGGGCATCCTCAGCGGAGGACGCATATTTTGCCCAATATGACAGTGTGCAGCCTGCTATGGATAATCACGATCCAGACGAGGAGGAGGCTGCTGCGCAGATTGCTCCACCGCTTGGGCTCGCGCGCGCGCAAGAATCTGCCGAAGCCACCGAGCTTAATGAGACACAAGGTGCCTGGACATTGGCCGAGCTTGATAAAAGTGATTCAAGCCAAACACAAAATGGCGATAGCGAGCGCCACGCCGCTCTACTTCACCCCCGTCCAGCCTCAAGCGCCAGCTCCAACGGTTCCGAAACGGTTGCCAAGCTTGAGGCTTCCGCTGGTAAGCAGACGCAGAACGAATTTGGTGTCAAACAACACATCTCGCGCAGCATTCGCAGCCTATTTATGCTTTCACGTGCTTCGGGTATTGATCGCCACGAGTTCGAGAGTCTTGTTCGCACCGAGCTTGATATCCTTGGCATGGTTGAGGATCAAGAACAGGCTTGATCGAGGACTGGTTTTTCTAAACAGTCATCGTTTCTTATGTTTAACCCACGGGACATCAGCCTACGCGGTCCCTGATGTCTGATGCCATATTTTCTTTTACATATTTACACCATGCATGCAAGGCGTTCTTCATTAGGCATATATCGGTTGGCGGCAGTTTAAGCAGAGGCGATTTGGTCTTAGTAAGGCTTTTGCATTGAACATGAATGGGATTGCAGCATAGCCCTCAGGTTGAACAGTGCCTCATGAAATGACAGATATTTGACATGTGAACGTTTCAAATGACCAGCTATGCTGAGTGATCACGGTAGTAAGTGGAATTAATGACTAGTCCTCGTGAGGAAGCTTTGTTGCCATTTGTGTCTCTATTGGGTCTAGAACAATGGCATTCAACACGCATTCCGGAGACATTGCAGACGCCACGTCTTAAGCACGATAGCAATAGACCATCAAAATAAATCCGATATCAATCTCGAGGCCAGTCGGCACCGCCAATACACCCAAGACTATAATACACATACGCTCCGGGCATGACAAAAGCCTAAGCTATCTCCCAACACCATATCTATACACCCAAGATGAATCCCTCAAGATGCCAAACACAATACTTCAACATTTGACCCATACAGTATTCCAAACGTTATTACCTTTTGACCCATTGCAAAACCTCTTTCACAGAAGCTCCTAGGCAATAACGAGATTCTCTAATGCGGTCCGAGCCGTCTCGAGAATCTTGGTGCAGTTACGCTCTGCTGACGTGCATGGCTTGGTCGGATAAATGACACCAGCCGGTCCCTCGTGAGCATGTCCGGCAGCGGTGAGTGCGTCGAGAGCATCGTGCCGCTTTTTGTTACGCTCCTCAAGCTGTCGAACGACATCTCTAAGCCCGAGTATCCGGAATGGCGCCTCTCCTGGTACTTCGCTATCTTCATCAACCCCATAGACGTCAAGACGAAGGAGTCCTCGGACGGTCAGCCTCCACATGTCGGGAGACATAGTTTTGTTGTTGTAGTCGTTGTAGGTTTTACAGCCGCCAGGGGCATTGCCAATGTATCCCCAGACGCCCCCAACCTCCTTGAACGCAAACCAAAGGGTTCGTTCCTGCTGCTTAGCGAGAGCGGTTTCGGCGTCGATCATTTCGAGAATGGTGGCGTATGCATTGCACGCAGATGGTACTAACGCACCGAGGAGCATGAGGTTCTGAAAGGATTGGATGGGGACCGGCTTGGCGGGCTCGTTTACAAGAGACATAGAACAGATTGAGCACTGGATGACATCGTGGGCGACCTTGGAAGCGTTTCGGGCAACTTTCATGGCAGGGATGACCTCGGTTGGTAGATGGCCGAGGGAGTCGAGCGCGAGGAAGAGTGACGACAAACAGCTGCAGGACACAGTAGGCAGAGAGCGCAAGGAGGGGACCGATGTGCCAGCAGCATCCTCAGGAGAGCTGGCAGAGGTGTCATTGTCGCTTGAGCCAGGTGGCGTTGATGCGTCTGAACTCTGGTGTGGCTCTGGTTGCGGTGATTCAAGCTGAACAGCCAAGTACTGCTGGAGAGTATTGCTCAGGTCCTTGGAGACGGTAGCTTGCGAAGTGTCTGCTTCGTCAAATTTGATGCTACCAAGAAGGTCTACTCCGCTCAGGTCCAGTGCAGGTAATGTAGCGCCCTCGTTCAATGAACTATCATAGTCCAGGATTTGGGGATCGAAAGGAAGAGTGTTGGTGTAGTCGGGTAACAAGTTCCAAGTGTCGATATTTGCAGCGATAGGCTCGTCCAAGAAGCTGAGGTCTTGGTCAAAGCCATCTAGTGGCATTAGTTGTTGAGACTGTCCATGAGCAGGATTGGGGGCGAGCATAGACTGCTCTGGTTGTTGAGCGGCTGGTGCCGACATGGCAGCTTCACTGATATCGACATGCCGTCGCTTGCGAGGACGACCCATCTGCTTTTGCGGCGAGTAATAGCATGCCAGCCCTTCCTTTTTACAGCGAGCGCAACCTTCGGGCTCCTTGGAGCAGGCGAGCTTTCGAGATCCTGGTGGCCAGTTAGTCTCTGAACATCATGGTGTTACTATGGAGAGGAACTCACTACATTCGTCACACGCCCGGTGTTTAGTGACTCCTTGGGCATATGCTGCTACAGTAGACGCCATATCTGAGGCACGTAACAAATCTGATTTTTGATTGTTGACGATGATGGTTAGATCTATCGAGCGATATGGTACGTCGTGGCATGTGATGAGTTGCAGGTTACAGTCAGTCAGCCTGCTAACCAAGCCAGGCTAACAACATGCCTGTCTATATCTGACTAATAACCACTCACTTGGAGAAACAATGCAGAGACCAACTCGAAGGATCTCCAACTTACAATGGCCCCTTGAATTTTGATCCCTATTAGCGCGTTACTATACGGGCTAGTCATAAAATTACAGTGGGCTTTCTAGGACCCTTGAAATAAGGTCTCAGCCTTAGCTGTTGGAGGTTTGCTGACTTTGGACGGATGTCACCATGATTTATTGGTTCACAAGGGACTTAGAAAAGCAACTTCAGGTCCTAGCGCCTTATTAATGACTCCCTTGGCTGAAATTCATGTGACCTGGTTTCCGAGGTGCTCTCGTTGGACTTGGACGATCATCTTCCCTGTCCGAAAAATATTTCCCCACAGCTTCATCACCAAAATACCATAATTAGGTCCTTTATTCTAAATCCATGACCCTTTCAACAACTCTTTTTTTTTTTTTTTTTCTTCTCTTTTGAGCTCTTAAGCGTCATAGTATGGCCCAGTGCTAACTAAACCTGGGTTTTTATCTCTCTCTTTTGCTTCTCTAAAAACAACGAGACTATCCCTCACCGGAAACAAACGACACAATAGAGATTCTCATTGTTGCCGCTCTGTTCCCGCTTCAATCTATCCATCGGGCGTTTTACGTCATGACAAAGCTTTATTAAACGTCAATACAACCCTTACGAAAAAAAACACCCTTACTAGAAGGGCAACACTGGTAGCAATCAGTTCAGTCCCTGCATAGACATCCTCCATTTTCGGCACTATGGCCACAGCCCCAATACCTAATCTTGGCGATATTGCCCGCGCCGAGTACAAGGAACTGTTCGATCTGGCAGTTGCTAAAGGAACTCGAGAACCTCTAGTCCTCCCATTTTGCATCCTTGGCCCCTTCATTTTGCCTACCTTGTATTTGGCTATTCCTCATCGGAACCGACCATGGCTCTACCACGCACGATGGCTCATTATGGCTTTCGTTATCGCATTTGATGTCCATATCATCCGACATATGTCCAGCTTCAATGTTGCCCCCGCATATGCAGCTGGGCTCATGGGCAGCTGGGGTATCTTGGCAAACCTGAATCTTTTGGTTTGGACCAACCCGCAGACCGATTATGCAAGAGTCATCAGGGTGCCCAAGAATGATGATACGCAGAGATCGCTAAACGGCGTGTCTGATAGTCACACCAACGGCTCAACTCAGGAGAACGGGCTGCGACAGCGAAATGCCCATGCAACAGCCAATGCACCCTCCGGAGATATTGGGACTCGTGCTAAGCATGCAAATCTAGATGATACCGTTTGTGTCTGGCAGAAGTTTCCTGAAAACGGTTCATTCGGCCAACGACTCAACTGGACCTTTGACCTGGCCACCAACTTTCGAGAAATCGGTAAGTCATTAACAAGACCATCAAACCACTATCATAATGTCTCTTGGCTAAGAGCATCTCACAGGTTGGAATTGTTCTATCACTTCAATCCCAAGACCTGGAATCCCCGACAAGATCCGCGATGGGGATCTCGTATCCTTCGATGACATGCCCATCATGGCTAGAAGTGGTTATTATCGCAACTTGACGGAGAGGTCATTTATATGGACGCGTGTTCGTAACCTTGCTCTCTTGAGCCTGTTGTTGGATTCGGGCTCCGTCTTTCTGGTCAAGGACCCCTATTGTGTCTACGGCCCCGATCACGGCCTCGAGCTGCCAGTCTTTCTTCAACGACTTCCTCCATGGCTACTTCACATATATCGCCAACTCGGCTGTCTTATTGGCATCTATGGCGCTATTGATGCCATCTTTACCCTGCATGACCTGTTTCAGTACTATGTCTTCAGCTACTTTTACCCCATGCGTGGCGAGCTGTGGCAGTACACCAACATCTTTGGCCCTATCTCCCAAGTGCTTGACAGAGGCCTCGCTGGTTGGTGGGGAGCTTTCTGGCATCAGACTTTTCGCCTTCAGTTTGTTGCTCCCGCAAAATTTCTCGTTGATAATGGCTATCTACAAAAGAAGTCGTTACTTGCTCAGGTCGTCACCTTGTATGTATCGTTTCTTCAATCGGGTTTACTTCATGGCTCAGGAAGTGTTTCTTCCATGCCCACCACCAAGCCCTGGAGAGCTCCGGTCTTCTTCAGCCTTCAACCCCCAGGCATCATTGCCCAGGTCTTTTTGCTCCAAGCTATTGACAAGCATTTCCCCAATACCCCCCGAAGGCTCCGTCAAGCATTCAACGTCGTATTTACATTGGGCTGGCTGTACTTGACAGCTCATTTCTTCACCGACGATGTTGCGTCTACAGGACTTTGGCTTTTTGAGCCCGTTCCCATTTCCCCTTTGCGATGGCTGGGTTTTGGTCACCCAGACGATCATTGGTGGCGATGGAACAGGGATTTTTTCCCAGCTTGGCATTTAGATAAACACTGGTGGAAGAGTGGTCTAAAGCTTTGAGGATGAATATTCTAATAAGATACAGCCGATTACATAGAGGCGTAAACTTGTGGCATGCAGAAGGTTTCTTTCAACCAATGCGTTTAGGCGTTGGATATACACACTCTAGACTAGAACTCCTCATGGTACCTTATACAAGCGACATGGCCGTCTTACGAGTTCAATGGTGGGATCAAGGCTATCCTGTGACATCTTTTGTTCCGCTCTTGAGGTGCGCTCAGGTTCATGCTTTTTGCCAGACGCAAGCCTATCTGCTTCTTTTCGAAGCCACATCACCACAGGCCGGTAGTTACTCTGCTTGGCCGCCAACACCTTCTCAAAGGCTATGCAGGCAGTCCTGCGATGGTCAGAGAATGGCCTGATATCATAAGGAGGAATGCTACTCACAATGCAACCTGCGATTTCCGCACATCGCAGGCGTACTGGGGATACCTCATCATTCGAGATTTGCTGGTCAACAAAAGAAACGCAACGTCGATCACCTTGGCAATAGTCCCTAGAGAGTACAATGAGTAAAACAAGTCATGAGACAGAATTGGGAGACATACGGAGTATCATATCGCTGCTGGGATGCTGATTCTTTCCAAGGCAACGCAAATAGGCCCACATCTTGTTGGCGGTCTCACCGAATGCTCCTTGAAGAGAGGTGAGAACGGTTCGGGTTGAGTTGTGAGAGGTGTCATAGAACATCAGATGAGATTGGATCTTGAAGGCATCTATGAGGTGAACACAGGGGGTTAGTATGCCTAAACTTTTGGATTTGTCACTTGGGTAGATCTTACTCAGAACTTTGCGCTGGAAATTCTGGCCTGGCGTACGACCAAAGTCAACCGTGAGAGAAGCAGACACATCTATTTGAATATGAGCAACAAAATCAAACTGGCTACAGCGGTCATGGTTTATATACTTACCAACATTGGCGTCTCGCTCTCTGTCCTTGGTAATATCCAGAGTTTGACAGTTGATTGAAGTTCCGCAGTAAGGGAAGCCTTTCTTATGGTTCTCATGGTCTATCTTGCGGACAGGCTTGCCATCATATAGCATATTGAAGTTGACCATGGTTTTGGCCGGGTTAACCACGACGCCATAGTCAGGAAATCCTTGGTGCATGTCATTTACGAATCTGATTGCTTTGTCTTGATCCAAAGTGACTAGGAGAAAGTCATCGATGAGGCGCAAGAGCAGACAATCATCCGTTTCCAGGTAATCCAGATGTTTTGCTTCAAGGTCGGCGTAGAAGTAGTTGCACAGAAACGATGACAGGACGGAGCCCTGAGGAATGCCGACTTTTTGCCTGTAATATTTCTTTCCCACCTTGACGAGGTTTTGCTCAACGTGCTGCTTTAGCAGATGCATAAGTTCACCAGCACTATGAACTTTTCGCATGGCACTGTCCACAAAGACAGTATTCTTCTTCTTGGACGCCAGATCCGTCTCCAGACGTTTGGTAAAGTCTGAATCTTCGTCTTGGCTCAAAGCTGTGGCGTGCCATCGCCGGATGGCCTTGGAGGAGGACTTGTCACTATCAATCACGGCTTGTTCGCCAGGCTTCACCTCTGCGTGCTTCATGATGGTGTATTTAGCTTGACTTGGCACCGACTTCATGAGATTGACAACCGCGTCTTGCGGAATAGTGTCGAACGCCGCCTTGACATCAGCCTTGACAAAGTACAGTTTTTCATGACCAGGGTCCAGTGTTTCTTTGAAGTGTTTTAGTCGAGTATAGATATCGCTGACAGAGAACATGGTAGAACCCAATTTTGAAGGGTTGGTCCTCTACACTCTGAGTTAGCTTCGTTATTGGGAGATAAACCTGGCCTATATACCTTCTCTAGTTTCAAGAGCGAATGAACGGGTCCCAGTATGGTATTAATACTGGGGCCAAGATTCCTCGAGGCTCCCCGAGTCATAGCTCTTCGTCGAAGATTCATGATTGGACGAAGTCTATTGCCCTTTGGCAACAATCGCACTTGACTGAAGCCAAGCCGTCGTGTCTGCAGCATCTGCTTTGCTTCGTCCAGCTTGACCTCTTCAAACATGTCTGCTTTGAGGTCTGCCATAGCAGGCTCGGCAATCTGTCTCCAAACTTCGTGACGAAAGTAAAAAACTTGGTATCGGTGGGTGTTCGATTCAGTAACGTAAAAGTTGTTGCGGATCAAGGGTATCAAAAGGGAATCAAAAACAAAGTAGAGAAATTCAAGTAATATCTCAAGCCGCTTTGCAGTATCTGTCTTGCTTGGCTTCTGGTCTCCTAAGCCTGGAGGCTGAAGCCAAGCAATATCTGTAATCTGCCATTCAGTCAGTCGAATTCAAGCTCGATGATAAGTGAGGTCTAACCTTGAGATCTTGTGTTATCTCGTGTAGAGACATGGTTTCAAAACGCCTGAGTTTCACAAAGTGATCAACTTTTCTCATTACAGTTGATTTATTGTGTTCCAGCACATCATTGTTCCCCCAGAAGCTGTTAGGGATGATTTTGGACAAGACCGCTTGGCAAAAAGATGATACCTGAGATGATGGCGTTGCTAGATCGACAAGAGAGTCGTGCTTTGGTAGTGATGGTGTTTGGGTGATCGACAAGCCGGTTTCGGGATGCTTCTGGGATAACGCACCCTTGCCATGTGATGCTTGTATCGCATGTTGTAAGGGCATCGCTTTTCGGGACGATATAGGACCCTTTTTGGCCCTTTGCTTACGACCTCTAGATGGTCTATCAAAGACACAGGGGCAATAATGCTTTAGAAGCTCGATGTACGAACAACGGCCATGAAGAACCTGCAGGCGCTCAACGAGCTGCTCGACACCACCGCGGAGGCGCTTGGGTATCTTGGGTATTTGATGAGCAGCGTCTCCAGGTTTAACCTGGAAAAGGGGCGCAATTTCTTCCTCTCTCACTGTGTAGTCCTGGAACTTCTGCGAGGTTTTGGTGGCATCAACCTGAGAAGTAAAGACATTATGTAGTCCAAATTGACGAGGAAACATGTACATTATGACTTTGATGGTATTCTGGCGTTGGATGTTGTCAGTTTGATCAGATTTACTGGCTTTAAGAGATATATGGCATCGGTTCAGCACATCTAAGAACGGTTAAAACCTTGAGCAATCGGATTTCCTTATTGTGACTTACGGATGTGCTTATAGCCAGGTTGAATTAACCCCTTCGCCGTGAGAGAGGGCTTAGCGTAGAATATTCTGCTTCTCACCAAAGTTATATCTGCGGGCTTGCGTACCAGACTCGTCAAGACTTTTGTCAGTGACACATTTCCTCTAGGAAGGTCAAGCTCTGAGAGTGGCACGCCTACAAGAGTCAGACCAGTGAGTCAGCAAAGTTGGCAGATATACTTTACCCGTCAGTTGATGGTAGTTGTTGTGGCCTGCTTGAACGGCTACGTAAAGAGAGGCATCGACGAGAAGATCGATCATGATCTTTTCGCCGGCTTTGCCAAGAAGAGCCAACAGCTGCGGCCAAGGGGCTTCCCTAAGCGCCTTGACATGGGAGTTGGGATAGAGACTGAAAAGACCAGGAATGGTAGTTGCACTCTGGTCATCCGGCCCAGCTGATTTCCTGAAGCCGTCACATAACAAATGCTTGGGTCTTCGTCCAACTTGTATATCCCTAGAAAAGAGGAGCCATACAACGAAATCCACAATCTGAAAGAGCGAGTCAGCGAATATATTTGTCTTGAAAATTCCCCGACTAACCTCAGACTGAGAATATATTGAGCCAACTATTCCATCAGAGAGTGTGACGTAAGATTCGTCCCCTTTTTGTGAAAATTCAATCCATTGCTCCCATCTCGTGTCGTCACAGTCGCGCTGCTTCTCGGCAAAACAGACAAGACATGTGTCAAGGAGATGTGACAAATGCTTCTCAGATCCACTGATTTCTTCTCCTTCGCCAATCGATGCTACTTTTTTACGCCGAAGTCGTGAGCCTGGGGGCAGCTTTGACAGAACGTATTCTCTTAAAGTAGAGATTCTGGTGTAACAACGCTCCAAGAGGTCGCGCCTAACAGGCGTTTCGTCTGGCGATCTCTTCGGCTTTTCATAACACGACGCGTCAATAGCTTCAAGCTTTCTCTTTTTTCCTGTCATCATTCTTATCAACTGCTGGTAAGCCGAACATTTCGCGTCTCATATGTGATGGCAAGTTGAAGGGGAATCTCATAAGCCACTAATTCCCCAATGTTGATGTGGATATGTGGCTGGTCAGCTGTGGCTGCCAAGATCGGGAACTAACCCACAAAAGCTTAGTATGATCTTAGTGGACGGCCTGGCCAGTATCTAAAGCTAAGAGTTGAAAAGATATCAGGTACCTAGCCTAGCACCCAGGTAAGGTAATAGAATCATACCTAGTGAACGAAGATTCTATTATGCAGTCATGCCTAATGGCCCACGCCCTTTTACGTTTTTTTTTTTTCTTTCTTCTCTCTAGCTTACCTTGAGTTCCTACATGGAAGCACTATAATAAGTTTGGTAGATCTTATTGCAGGACTTCGATCACGCAATCACCATGAAACTTTTGTATACTCGGCAGAGAACCCATAAAATGAGGTGATCTAAATAGTGAGCATACTTCAATTTTCCCCCAGCAAATTTGAGGGTGCGTCTTTATGTTTGAATGATACCAATTAGCAAGGAACCCCGGATCTACAGCCACGTTATCCGGAGTCTAGAGGATCAGCAAGACATGGTAAAAAGTCAAGGGGAAAAAACTTTGTTTTCAGATTGTATCTCCTAGGAAACTAAACATGGTTCCATATTATAGTGGAATCTCCTTACATTCTCAACTTCAGCCTCAAGCACGGACAAGTCCACAGGATCCAGGGCCAGGGCTTACGAACATCTCGCAAATCACGGATCCTAGCAGATCAGAATCAGGGGTCAAAAAGAGAAAAAGAGGCGAGGCGTCGAATCATCAACAGACTGGGGTTTATTGACGTGCCCCTGGAAATGAAATTTCTGGTTACTATTCTCCGAAGCAAGACCATAGAGATCTCCCACGTATGAATTGCGAGCTTACTTCCGCTAACAAGGACGCCAAGGTGTGACTGAGATGCAAGAGAAGACTAATGACATAAAGAGGCGAGAAGGTAGAAGCACAGCATCAGGGGAAGAAAGACTCGCAGGCAGCTTGGGTAACATTGGGCGAAATCTTGTTATTCCATGGACTATTCTTGGATAGGTACCCAATCTATGTAGTAGATAGGGGCCCCTACAAAAATACTTGTTTGGGTAATCCAGTAGACAGACGCAAGGCGAAACGTCTATCCAATGTAAAACTGTAGTCGCTGAAGAACTAGGAAATTGCTTGTTTCTTTAGGGGTCTTTCTCCTCTCTTTGCTTTTGTTTAACTAGTGCATCAGTGCTTCGGCGGTTATCACAATTAGACTCGAGTCAAATAGATTTCCCTGGACGAACCGAGCTTGCTCGTCCAAGCGGATGGAATTGAGGCTGCCGGATCGGCTGGCACACGAAACGCTCCCCACGCAATGGATTGGATCGCAATGAACCCCTGAGGTTTGAGGGGAAAGGCAGTCAAACTTTTTTTGCTCTCCGTTTACCTTGGGTTCGAATTGGCAAATAAAGGCGATTGTTGCTGCAGCGTTTGAGACCCAATGCCGCATCCTTGACCCGCTAAGAAACATGCGCCCTGGCCCTGGCAATGTGGGTGGACAAGGCAACTGAGAAACTCGGGAATCGATGTAAAAGGAGAAACGCTGAATGTCCCGATAAGCAACTCCGATCGCTGGCTCACCAAGGTTCCAAGGTTCTCGTCAATTACACTGTCCCACGGACAGTCAGCAGAGCAGAGCACACAGTCTCGATGAGGTGTCAATCGGTTGTCTTTGTACTCAAGATTTTCCCAGGCACCAACAATGGGTTTAATGCTTTGATCAAAACGGGAACCGCAGAATCTATCTATGCAGGGCAGAGACGTTACTAAGAATCAATGCGGAGTCAGTTAATTGTAAGAACTTTACAGCACATCATACTAAACTATCTCACCCTCCACCACGTCCTGAGACTGGTCGCTTGAAGTGAGGTGCCTGCATCTAGCGAACCTGAAGCTCCACCGTTCCATGTTTGCCCTCCAACGGGTGTGCTCCACCATGGCGGCAGAAGGGTGCTGCCCCATCCTGCAGGCACTCTCGAACTAGCCTGCTATGGACTGTAAGGTACTTCTAGGATGTATGTACACTCACACAGTCCTTGTCCCTTTGTGCCTGTTGAGATATTGCATCTTTTCCTCGCGTTGCATCACGTCGGGATCTTTTAGTGTGTTTTTTTCTTTCTTTCTGTTTTTGTTGCTGTCATTCCTGTACCAATGTCGTTGCCCTTGAATGTTTGTTCCTTCCTGTGAAGCAATTCCATCTACGAGACCCCTATCTCTGCCTCTCCACATTCGGACCTCATATTACGACCAGGTTGTTTGCTCTGTGCTGTTGTGACGTGCCCTTGACTCATCTGCACGCGCCTACAGCTTCGTTCACAGACCTCTACCGAGTTTAAGCTGCAATACAGCTCAACTGCCAGCATCTCCATTCATCATCCTGGGCCCCCAAACCAGGAAGTTGACCCGCCGCCGACGAGTTGGAACGGCCGGTTCTAATACCAACATCCACTGATAGTGTCCACTCTCATCCTTATCCCTCCCGTCCCCTAACGTTCAAAGCTCCAGGGACCGACGCCCCATTGTCGCGTTGCTCCTGCTCACTCGTCCACGGATGGCTGTAGTCGTGAGCCTGTGAGAGCTTAGAGCTTGCCAAAACCATTGACGGTCTCCTACCCCTGGTCGCTGCCATTTTTGGACAGGCCCATTTACAACTCAGCTCAGCCGTCGTCTACTGTACCTACAGCACCTGTACTCACACCTATCGAGTGCGCCTCACACCAACGCCCGCACAACGTTCAAACGCCAACGCATCGATGCTCGCTGCATGGGTCTCTAATCCTCCAACCAGTCGCTCCGCTCGACGAGCCTGACCGATGCTCATGCCACCATGGACCACGACATGGATACGGCCCTCCAAGCGGACATACAGGACGTCGACTCGGGCCTTCGAAACCCTAATGTCGAGCCTCACCACGACTTTCATCACACCTCGCAGCAGCCTAGATACCGCAGTTCCCATAATCACGACTACGAACGTCGCCTCGATAACGACATCGACCTCAAGTCCCAGGACTATCTCCACAATCAGCTGCCTCACGACCTCCCCGATTCTTCTCTCTCCGCCGTTCCTGCATCCCATTTCGACCACAGCGCCTACTCCCACCCTTCTGTGCCTCGTGCCGACGACCACGACTCGCCTTCTGCGGACGCCCATCATGCCTTCACCCCCGTAAATCCCGACGATTTTTACAAAAGCTATCAAACGACACACCAAAACAGCATCGAACCCCTCCCTGTGGTCGCTTCCGCCTTGCGCCCGTCATTGCGCTCCAACGGTAATGGCTCTACGCCAAAACATCCTGTTATTTCGCAAACACACACCAACATGCGTTCTACGTCAAATCCCGTTGACAACAGGCCTGTTCCCCCGGGCTATAAATCCTCTGGGGCCCATCCAAGTGTGAGAGATCTAAAGAAGCGGTTTGATCAAAATGGCACTGTACCTTCGTCAATTCCCCGTGCCCCGGCGCATACGGGAGCTGCAGCTAAGACTAGGCGAGATGTCGGTATCAGTCCACAACCGCGGAACAGTGCAACGTCTTACTCAACCTTACGTGATGGTTCCAGCACCTTGAACAATCAAACTGCATCTTCATCAGCTCGTTCACAAAGGTCAAAGTTTGTCGCTGAGGATCAGGTATCGAATAATTCTCAATCCTTCGCCAGTCGTATAGGGAAACCGCGAAATACAGTTAGCGGGAACTCTAATGCCTCCAGGTCAATGACCAACTTGGTACCAGAGTCTCCACCACAACAACAGCCTTCTTCTGTTTCCCCCACACCTTCGCGTTCTCAAGGCTTGTTGTTCGGCGAGATCCTTCCCGAACAGCATCATTTTCCCACTGCTGGGTATGGCATTGAGGGCGTCCGCCCAAGGAGGACGTCTGAATCCAGCTTACACCACCCATTCAACCATCAGAGAAGTCTATCTGATTCACCAGATGTCGCCGAGCCTACATCTCCGAGCATCTGGTATCGTAGCCTCGACGGCGACGATAACGACGGTCAACCCGCCCGAGGCCCTCCTCAAAAAGGCCATACGCGGTCACATAGCGACATTCCCAAATCCCCGTCAGGACTCCCGGTCTCCCGTAAAACACCTTCTCGAAAACCACCCACCTCTAATACCTCTGCTGCTGGGTCTACATCCAAACTGCCACGCTCAGTCAGGAAATTGAATAGCCCAAGTGATTCCGCGCCCTCAACCCGTTCAAACTCTCCTACTTTCAAACGGCCACAGGCGAATGGCCGGTCATCGAGAGCAGGGACCCCAACGACAACGACAAGAGCAAAAACCCCAACTTCAAGGGCCAAGACACCTACCCAGACCGGCGTTACGCGAAAAGCGGCACCTCGATCTCTTGTCACACCGACGAGTAATAATAGGCTTCAGGCCAATATTATCGCGCCTCCGCCGAAGCTTTCTCCTCCGCTTAGAAGTTCTCGGCCTCGCCAACCCGTTTCAGTGGCCACGACAGCAAGCTCACGGATGAGGGCAGTAGAAAGGGCCAGGTCACCGAATCCATCTTCCATCCCGACCTCCAAGATTGCCGAGCCATCCACCCGTCGACAAAAGATCGCTATCGGACCAATCGATTTCGAGCAGCGACGAGAACATATTCGGCTCGCGTATACTAAGTCTATCCGCGAAAGCCAAGCGATTGAAGCACGCCAAAAGGCAGCAGATCGAAGGCGGAGGGAGATGGAGGAGGCTGCTAGGGCAAAGGCTGCTGCCACTAACCCTTCTACCCCGGGTTCATCATTGACAGTACCAGAACCAGGCATTGCAGACTCTCCAGATATTCCCGACATTCCGCCAGTTCCACCTCTCCCAGAAAGTCATTTGTTGCCAGAGCCACAAGCTGTGCATGAGCCAGAGTCGAGTCCGGAGATTCCCACTGCCACAGAAGTTCAAACCGCTTTAAATGTGATTGGTCATGCCAATGATCCTAGTTTTTCAAGTGGCCACAACGTATCTCATGATCAGACTCAAGTAGAGTTGCACCAGGATCATGATGCTTCACCAACTATAGATGATCCAACTATAAGTCCTGTTGATCTTGCAATGGCCCTACCGCCCGCCCCATTGATTCTATCTACGAGTGCACAAGCAACGCCTACTGGTGAACCTTTGGGTCAAGACTTCGATTCACCTACGCTTGGTGTTCCAGGTAGCTTTCCTGCGCTCAACCCCTCTATCGGTATGCCAGAGAGACCACAGACAGCTGTCTCAGTAGCATCAGAAACGACAGAGTTCGATAATGAGCCTCAGACAACACCGCCAAGATTGGCGCAATCACCACTCGAAGTTCCTATCACTATCATCAAACCACCTAGTCCACAGGCTCAGAAGCCTACATCGCCACCAAGAGTTGAGTATCAATATCCGTTCCAGGATGATCCCGATTCACCGGTTCAATCGAATCATCCACCGAACACGCTCCAGGCGGTTCAGAGCACGCCGTTGAAGGATGAGACTGCTAAGGAACCTGTTTTTCCGGGTGCAAATGACTTCAGGCCTGAGGAAGACGATCGCCGCTGGGATGCTCAGACTGCAATAACCATTTTACTACCCAATGACGAGCCAAAGCCAGTCAACAAGCGCGAGGAAACTGTACCGTTCCCTCGGATGGACCCTGACTATGAATCAGAATGTCAGACGGAGTCGGAATGTGAAGTAACGCCAGGGCTTTATCACCACCCTGACAATGACGGGGCTGTTACTGACACTTGCACTGAAGAGCTGGATGATGACAATAGGAACAAGTACAGGCCAAGAGCACCGTCTGATGGTCAAAATTCCTCTCACCGGGCCTCGACTTGTGAATCTCTAGACGCGAACGATGATCACCAATATGCCCCAGACGAGCATGAGAATCTGGGGCCTTCGACGAACCTTATGGTGCCGACTCTATCAGCGCCAAATCGAGCAAGCCATCAGTCGGAATGGACAGACTTTTCAGTTAACAGTGGCGATGTGTCTCCGGCGGTGCGCTCACCAATATTCCCCGACGAAGATGATGAAAACGAATCCGGAGGCCACGGTCACGTCACCATCTTCGAAACAACCTCTATTCATAGGGACAGTCGACCAGTTAATCGACCTTTGGAGATTCGTAATAGTCAGCCAGAAATCCGCCCTTCCGTCGATTCGACTCGATCACCATATTTAGGCCATCAACTGCCCGAGCTAGACACTGGAGATGGATTCTCAATCCCGTATCTTTCCAATAGAGCCAGCAAGAGCTTCTCATACTTTCCATCACCGAATCATGAACCCCCTCCCATACCTGCTTCGACATCTGGCTCTGCCTGCAATTCGGAACGAGCGTCGGGTGTATTCTACGATCAGTCACAAAGTGGGAGCACCTTTATTAACTCTGAACGTGGATCGGAAGACTACATGCCCATGATGACAACCCCACAATCGATGGATAACACCTCTATGTCAACACATAACCAGTATTTCGCAGAAACCAATGGTGATGCGAATTCGGAAACGCATGACAAGAACGACATGTCTGGAAAGGAGAAGCAGCGACTGGTTCAACGTCGCAACGTCATCAAAGAGCTTGTTGATACCGAGGCTGTGTTCGTTCGCGATATGAACATTGTTGAGGAGATCTACAAGGGGACAGCTGAGGCTTGTCCCAAGCTTGACGCCAACACTGTTAAGCTCATTTTTCGCAATACAGACGAAATCATTACTTTTCATACGTCATTCTTTGCCCAGATTAAGGAGGCGGTTTTGGCAGTCTACGCAATGCAGGGACGGCGGTCAGCTCTCACTAGAGAAGGCTCGTTTGTGTCGGAGTCTAGCCAATTCAATCCTGCCGAAGTCGATGATGAAAAGGATCGCTCCGTCTTGATTGGGCCTGTCTTCAAAGCCAACATGGAGAAGATGAAACTTGCTCATGAGGGCTTTTTGAGAAACAGTGATGGGGCTGCAAAGCGACTCATTCAGATCCAACAGGATCCTACGGTAAAGGTGTGGCTCAACGAATGCAATGAAGTTGCCAAGGACTTGACGGCTGCGTGGGACTTGGACTCCCTCCTTATCAAGCCGATGCAGCGCATCACTAAATATCCTAACCTCATCATCACGTTACTACAACACACGCCTCAGGACCACCCTGATCGAGAAGGGCTCATTGAGGCCAAGGAGATTCTCGAGACTGCTATTATCGAGATCAACAAGACGAAGAAGAACTTTGAGCTTGTCGGCCAAATTGTAGGAAGAAAACGCAAGGAATCCGATGTCAAGGCCGGATTCGCACGTGCATTCGGCAAAAGAGTCGACAAACTCCAGGCATCGGGCGCTCGTCAGACCGAAGATACAGAATATGCCAAGCTGAATGAGAGATTCGGTGACGACTATCTACGGTTGCAGGTTGTTCTTCGGGATGTAGAGTTCTACACCAGGCAAGTGTCGGCGTATGTGCACGAGTTTCTACAATATCTCTCTTCCATCGAACTGGTCATGAGGCTTCAACCAGGGAATTATCCTGAGCTAGAAAGCAAATGGGTTCAGTTCAATATCTCTATGCGAGATCTTGAAAAGGTTGCACTTGAGGAACATGTAAGTGAATCATACGGACTTCTTATGGCTCAGTCGCTCACACAAGATAGCTGTCACAAGTTCGAAAACATGTCATCGAACCTTTTGAGCATGTTATCAAGGCTTACGGCAACCCGTCGTTGGCAATGAAGAAGCGACAAAAACGCCGTGTGGACTACGAACGATACGAGCAGCTGAAGCGCGCAGGCAAAAGCATTGATTCCAAACTCAATGAGCTTGTCGAACAATACGATGCCCTGAACGACACGCTCAAAAAGGAGCTTCCAAAGTTGTCTGCTCTAACAGAAAAGGTCGGCAACATTTGTTTGGGCAACTTTGTTAACATTCAAGCAAACTGGTACGGCATTTGGAAAGAGAAGATGAAGGTGGTGCTAGGTGAATCACCCGACATGCCAGATCTTAAAGAGGTCGTGGCGACTTTCCAACGAGATTTTCCATACGCACAAGAGCAGCTAGCCAGTGTCGGGATTCTCAATCCTACGTATCGCGGCCGGGTCTCACAGTCTACCACACGAAGCACCGACGAATCATCTTCCCTCAGGATGCGGTCACGACCATCTGAGAGCGATTCGCGGGGCCGGGGCCACTCTGTCAGCGGCGAACAGGCACCGAGCCTCCCAGCTCCCGAATTCTCGAAGCGTAACAGCGGCTCGTACACAATGTCGCCTAGTCCCGTGACATCAGGGAACATTCCTAGCCCTCACCAGTATTATTACCGTGATTACTATGCAGGTATCAGCGGTCATCAGCAAGGCACGGCATCTCCTCTGTCTCCTGAACTTCCTGGCAGCACACGGTCCAGAGCCGCATCAACAAGACCGAGCACAGGACGAAGCTTTGATTCTGGTGGACTTCCAAGACAAAGCTCTGATTCGGCCACGCAACATCTTCGAGATTCACACACCACGTACAGCTCTCAGAATCAGTCTCAGGAGGGTCGGCGGTTCTCTGGTCTTTTTCACTCAGCGTTACCGCCAGCTGACGGCCCAGAGGACAGTGCTCGGTCATCCCGAGCCTCATCCCGGGAGCGAGGGCCAGCAGACGATGGGTATAACGTGCTCTGGTTGGCTGCGTCGCTCTTTGAGTTCAATATTGCTACGACAAAACACGAGGCTGGCTACCCATACCTGGTGTACCAGGCTGGTGAAGTGAGTTGATTCATCCAATAACTCTTTTTCGAGACCTGAGTGCTAACTGCTAGTCTAGATTTTCGATGTTCTAGGGGAGAAGGGTGAGCTCTGGTTGGCAAAGAACCAGGACGATCCAGATGATCGTGTTGGGTGGATTTGGTCGAAGCATTTTGCCAGGCTTGCTGATTCATAGCTGTGGTGAAACGCTGACTGAAGTGCCGACACAAGAAGTCACAGCCAGTCAACGACCTACCTACCTAACTCTTTACTATCGGACTACATAACGCATCAAAGAGGGCATGTACCAGGATTCAAGAAAGGAGCTTGGGGCGTTTATTCCACGGACTTGCGACTTGCGGCTGCAGCAAAAGGAGAGTCCTTCAATTACGAAACTCGTCCCTATTTGTCTGCGTTTTCAGCCCTCTTACTTTCATCGGCTTTTTTTCTACTTTCTCTTTCATTGGTCCTCATTTGTTCTGGAACTTGACGTTTGACTTTGTGTCATTTGAATTAACTTTCATTTGTTTGGGCTTGTATTTTGGTCTTTGGTTTTTAATGTCCTCAGGGTGGAAGCAAGGACAACGTGGGGAGAAGAGGCATGTCCCGATGACGGTGAGCTTAAGGGGGGAGCCCGGCGTTCAGATTAAAATACCAACAGCGTACCTATGTAAGATTTCGAATGTGAAAGGTAGAGGAATAGGGAGAAAATCAAGCGGGCAGGGCTCGCGTTACAATGAATATTCGACATTTGTGTTAGTAGATTAGGAGAGGGATGATTCGAGTTGACTACGGGATAAAATACAGAGAGAACATAACCAAGTTAAACTTCATTATGTCTACCTATGACTATTCGCCTTTAAGCAAAGTGTCTGTTTGATGAGTCATTTAATTACACAATTGCTGGATGATCTTGATTGATCTACAGATTACACTATGGTGAAGACGGGGATAAATAAATGCATTTTGCAATATTCATGATTGGCTCTGGCATGTGATAAACTAAACCCCAGACTTTCAGGGAAGGTCCGTCTATGATCCCCAGCCCAAGCTCAAGTGGAAACAAACCGTGTCCTGTCCCCACCCTTGCAGGAACAAAGGGGAATTACTGCAGTTTCCATGCTAACTTTAGTGGTGATCAACTGCCCCGTCAGCTCCGAGTTTAAGCTCAACTCTATACTTACATCGTCGCTTGCAGATATTGCCAAGTCTCTCGCTTCATTTCAACCCCTGGGCGGAGCAAAAGCTTGATTAAAAGGTACCGTTAACTCTTCTAAGATTCCCCAGTTTCATGACCCACATTACACGATATGCCTGCGACAAGCTCGCCGCGGGAGCAGGCGATCGATCACGAGTACCCGCAACAGCAACATCATCATCGTCATCAACATCACCACGAGTCAGAGCTTCAATTTCGGCTTGAAAATCAACAGAACCAACGCTCACGGCCGCAATCACAGCATCGCCAACACCAAGATCCTACTCGTTCTCAACCAAATCCTCGTCTCACTGTCCCTCCTGCATCCGGCGCCCGCTCCATCACTCCCTCGTCCTCAGTCTCGCCTTTGCCTACACCCTCCATTTCTCCCCCTATTGACGCTACGCATTCTTCCCGAGGTCCTTCGCCGCCCATTCAAACACCCTCTTCGACCAGTGCCGAGGCCCACGATAGCCATCCTCGACGAAACTCGTACGATCGTCACAACAGCTTGGACAGAGACAGTCGCGACAGCTACGATTACGCGCGCGAGGCGCACAATACGCCCAACATGGCCAGCTGGTCAGGACAGCCCTCCGTCAGAGGTAACTCTGAGGCGATACGCATGATTCTACTGAGCTTTGTAACCATTGGCATAACGTATGTCTACTCCCTACGAATCGATGCTACAGCATTATCATGAAGAGACAATAACCTGACTCTCGCGCTCACGTATAGCTTCACATGGGGTATTGAGATGACCTGTACGTATTTAACTCCAGCATCATATGGGCGATGCTAAGAGTGTCCCAGATTGCACGCCATATCTGCTTAATCTCGGTCTAACCAAAAGCAACACTTCTCTGGTATGGATTGCTGGCCCGTTATCTGGCCTCGTAGTTCAGCCTGTTGTTGGCGTTATTGCAGACGAGAGCAAGTCCAAATGGGGACGGCGGCGGCCTTTGATGGTCATTGGCTCCATCGTCGTTGCTATTAGCCTCTTGGTCTTGGGCTTCACACGTGAGATTGTGGGTTTTGTAGTAACTGACCAAGAAGCTGCGAAACGGCCTACAATAGTCGTTGCTGTGTTGGCCATCTATGTTGTCGACTTTGCCATCAATGCTGGTACAACTCATGTTCCGCAAATCCAATAACCTGATGCTAACATAGCCCCAGTCATGTCATGTTCGAAGAGTCTTATTGTCGATACTCTTCCAATCGACAAACAACAAACTGGAGCGGCTTGGTGTAAGTTATAGCTGAGTTCTGGTGAAATTGCCCCGAACTGACGCATTTGTATGTAGCAAGCCGTATGGCTGCCATCGGGCATATGATTGCCTATGGGGCTGGGGCTGTAGACCTGGTTCAGCTCTTCGGGACTACACTCGGTGATACCCAGTTCAAGCAGCTCACAGTCATCTCAACTGTTGCTCTCCTAAGCTCAACAGCACTCACCTGCTGGGCCGTCACGGAACGCGTGTTAATAGCATCTAAGCCTGGTAAACAGGAGGGTCGCTTTAAGGTCTTTCACCAGATCTGGTCGACACTTCGCAACCTCCCACCTCGCATACAGGCTATCTGCTGGGCCCAGTTCTGGGCTTGGATTGGGTGGTTCCCTTTTCTCTTCTATAGCACCACATGGGTTGGTGAGACATACTTCCGCTACGATGTACCCGCCGATGCGAGGAAATCTCAAGATACTCTCGGTGCGATTGGGCGTATCGGCAGTACTGCGCTTGTCATGTACTCCTTCATCACGTTTGCGGGTGCTTGGATCCTGCCCATGTTTGTTCAGTCCCCAGATGATAACTCTTTTACCCACCGGCCGCCTCAGGCCATTGCAGGCTTCTTGACGCGTTTTAACAAACTGAAGCCTGATCTACTAACTGCTTGGATTTTTGGACATATAATGTTTGCCGCCTCCATGTCCTTGGCACCTTTTGCGACCAGCTTTCGGTTTGCGACGGCGCTGGTGTGTCTCTGCGGCATGTAAGTAGCGAATCAGCTCTGCATGGTGTGTTTCGATACTGACGAGAATATTGTAGACCATGGACACTTGCCATGTGGGCACCGAGTGCCTTCCTCGGTGTCGAGGTCAATAAGCTCAGCGGTGGTGCTGGGGCAGACGAGACATATCGTCGTATCTCGGACGAGCCCGATATTGAGCTTTCCGAAGTCAGCCACGATGATGCTCCTTTGCACCTAGACCATGGTTCAGAAATCGACTTGCCTTCCACTGCGTCTACGGGCGAATTGTCAGGCATCTATTTCGGCATTCTCAACATCTACACGACATTGCCGCAGTTTGTGGGCACGTTCATTTCCACCATCGTCTTTGCCATTCTTGAGCCTGGCAAAAGCCCTGAGCTGGCCGATGATGCTAAGAAACAGCCAGATCCGGATGGACCGAATGCGATTGCAGTGTGCTTGTTCATCGGAGCTATGAGCAGCTTGGTTGCAGCATACGTGACTCGGAAGTTGAAGGTTGTGTAAATACCACTCACATATGAGTATTATGTACTATAGACTTTTGTAACTATAGCCTGTGATGGGTCTTGGGTCCTGATTTGGATAAGGCAATAATATACTGGCGCAAGTGGAAAAGGTGTTGGCGAACATAGATTTTGGGCTACTTCGAGCGACTATCCGCAGGATCGGAGTATGGCTTGGGTACAGAGGCAGCGATATAAATGTCACATAAATCATCACCACGATTCGCCTCTAGGTGGGGAGTTAAGACATGAAAAGAAATACGACCACGCTATCCATATACAATCCAGGAATGACAGATATCGTAAGGGGTATCCTCAACAACTCCGCTGCCGCCTCTTGCTCTGCTGCCGCTAACAACTTGCCGCTATCTCATCGTAATAATACCAAGGTACGTAATATGCGCCGTGTATACCGACCAGTATATGTAGTGTTCTATTTGTCCTTCTCGTTCTCGGCCTCCGAGACCTTCTCCCACTCGTCCTCGGTGCTGGCACTCGAATGTGTCCCCGCCGCGCCAGCGCGCTGCTTCACCTCTCCCTTTGCCTCGAGAGGCTCCAGTCCGACAGCAGCAGCGACATCGGAGGATGCAGCAGCGTCGGAAGCCACGGGAGGCGCCTTGTTCGGGGCCGACGTCTCGACCTCTGTTTCGCTATCGTCGTCGTCGTTGCCCGAGGCCTCCTTCTGCTGCTTGTCTGTCTGCTCTTTTTCGCGCTGCTCGCGCTGGACGGCGGCGAGCTCGGCGGCGAACCAGTTAACGCTCCACCACAGGCCGGCGCAAAGGACGGAGAGGATTACGCAGTGGATGCTATATGTAGCGATCAGGAGGAGGAAGAGGACTATCTGGAGGGCGGCGAAGGAGGCGTTGGCGGCCTTGAGGATGGTGGGCGTCGGGCCTGGGGTGAAGATGTCTTCCCAGAGCTTGACGATGAAGGATGACATGGCTATCGCGGGGTCGTATTGGACAGGGAGGGGTTGTTTTTTTCGTGGTAGGATATCGAACAAATGGGATCAGTAGTCAGAACTTATTCGCGACGGTGTTGCAACTCTTTGGGTTGTATAGCGAGGTGATATGATATGGGTGAGCTTCTTCTGGTTGTTTTTTTGGTTTGTTGTCGTTCTGTTTAAGGGCGGAGGCCGTCGCTGCCTGGCGACCCTCTTGTTCGCTTACAGAGCGACCTGTACCAACGAGCTTCGTCCGAGTATCTCTTTCAAGGTCAAGGCCAAATCGAGCAACCGTGTCCGTGTGCAAGACAGGACAGTTTTGAAGTGAACAAGTCTTGCGAGATTTTGTCCAACTTGGGCTTATGCGTGTTAGAGAGTGTACCTGTAATGACGACAGGTGGTTGGTTCTTGGCTGTGAATGACCCCGATCGCGTGCCGAGCTTTCATTGGATTACATAAGGTCATGAATTGGGACTGCTATTCTACTTCTGTGACGCTCTCGTGGCTGTCTAAGTGTGTTTGTACCTCGAAAGAATCATTGATAGTACGTTCAAAATCACGGGTTGGGTTGTTTATTTTCATTGTTTGCAGTCACTGTTGTTGCTAATCCGTAGTCATGTGTCACATTAGCCATAATGGCCATCAAACATCCGTGTCAACCCAAACCCATGTCAAGAGATAATAGCATAAGCCCAACATGAAGAAGATGAAATCAGAGGAAAGTATCAAAGATGAAAAGCTAGAGTTTTCACATTATTCATGTTCTAGCCCCAATTGTGTCATAGACTTGATGTTATAATATCATCAGGTCGTATTGAAGTACCTTACCCTATAGCACCAAGAATGAAAGATGGACCTCCGTTGAGTAGGTATACAACAACGCTGTCATCAACATTAGGACTCTTCATATTAAGCTATCGCACAAATCTACTGGACACTATCCAACACACTGGCGATATCTGGAAGTGTGTTCACTTCTGCGACTAGCTACTAATGTATGTACATAGACTTGCAACCCAAACACGTGAATTACCACTGAAATGGAACCAGACCCATGACATTGATACTGTAAAGTTCAGAGTGGAAAAAAAGTTTTGCAACACATGAAAGGCCAAAATAACCTAGTTTCATTTACTACGCATATCACATGCCGTTATATCTCGGAGTCACAAGTATTTGATTGAAGCCAAGTGTGAAGCCGAGTGAGTTTGAATAAGCTTGACCGAAGCCGACTGAAGTTGACCGAGGCCGATGTTCCCGATATATACGGCTTCACCATCAAACCAACTCCATTGCCAGGGCAGAAAAGACAGTACAAGGGGGAAGCGAACCCAATCGGAAACTTGATTGAATTTAATTCACGCAAGGCTAGAGTTGTCCATGCTTTCTCCTGTCTAACCCTGACAGTTCACACAGCCCCGAGAATGGATAGACGGTATAGACCGCCAAAGAACATCAGGATAACAGGCACTCCACAAGACTTACCACATCCACCCCTAGGAGAAAACAGAAACCCTGTACCAAGACAATTGACCTCATTGAGGATCATAAGGCAAGATCCACACAACCAGGGCGATCAGATACTTCCCAGCACATCCATACCGGGCCCTACATGGCATGAACTCCATGTCCCTTGTGCAACTCATCTCGAGCCATGCCATGTCCATCGGACTTAGAATAAGGACCGTTGAGCACCAATACCTGTGTGTTTGGGCATAGCCTTGAAGGAAAAAGAGTTTCGGCCGCTAAAATTAAACCTCGCACGAAGGATTCGGTTCGGTCTTCCTCTCGGGCCACCCCTTAGATCGTACCCCAGACATGGGCTCAGGCGCAGTCGACGCCGAGAAAGCAAATAAATCTGTAAAACCAGCAAGGAAATGAACCGTAGGGCCAGTCGAGATCTATGCAGAGACTCATTTGCCCCTGCATTCGTCAAGGCTTTGCCACAGTCGGTCGAGATGGCCTCGCACGCTGTAGATAGGCGCATTATGCGGTTAGGCTTCATTCTTTTCCCACTATGGAGAAGGCAAGGGACAGTTGTCTAGTTCCATGCTTCGTGCTTCAAGTGATAGGAGCCACATGCCTGCACGTTGACAGAAAGGCCATTGGACAACAAAGCCCGCTGTAGAGGTCTGAAGAACCCCCTACACGTGTGCACACGAGCCCGCAATAGGTGGGCAACTACTTACCGAATAGTCTCCGGGGCTCTGAGAGCTGGATGTTCTGGCCCTGATCTTGGCCGAGGGCTGCCAAAACATGCAAGGGGTGGAATGTCAATGGATCTGGCCGCCTTCCTTTGTGCCTGAGCTGAGAGCTGGCAGTGTGTAGGTATGGTTTCAGATACACAAGGCTGGCTGTTCAATGATTAGAGAAATTGAATACTGCGGCCTGTCCTTGAGCATCTTTTTGAATGTGAGTGTGCATAGGCGAATATTTTGAAGAATAATACCAGAGTGTCGTTAGAGATCTGGACTGGCTAGGGAAGCGCTCTTGCGAGCCTAGAGCCCAGAGCCCGTTGGATATATAGCTTCAGCATGCAGAATAGAGCAAATTGCTTCGTCAAGCTCACCCTAATGTGTTATCCAATGTTGACCTCCATGCCATACCCATCTTCTTCATGGAGGATAACCATGTCCAGTCAGCCTTGCCATATCTCCAATTTCCATGAGTGGGTGGGAGGATCTACACCAAGTGTTTGAGAAACAAAATAATGTTACAGTACCCCTCTACGCCAAGGATTCCATACTCCTGTCATCTTTCTTATTAAGAAAGCTTGGTTGTAGTGATGGCTCGGGCTGCTAGGCTGTGCTCAAAGGCCAAGTCATTGAGTGTTTTCATTATAAGCTAGCTGACCAAGGCAAGAACGGGCCGACGGCTATTCAACATTGCTGACGACGAGAGTTTGAAGGTCGTATGCCGCCGGATAAACATGCTGGTAGTTGGTCCCTAGAAAGCGAAGGATTCTGACGAAAGTCGGAACCAGACGCTCGGAAGGGGCTCCAGTAGCCGAAAGAGCCGATGAACAAGTCCATCAAAACTAAACGTTGTATAATAGAGCACATTACCAAGAAAGCCGTAAAAGTTTGTATTCTTGAGTAGGCATCAAGTTGATGTAGTTGGGACCCTTGTCCACCGCTTGACTGTCAGCTATAGAGTCCGGGTCCGGGGCATCACGTCAAACATGCTACCTAGTCGATCTCAAAAACAAGCATCACACTAGCTTTCATCTCGAATTATAATACTGAAAGACCAGTATGATATGACGATACTTTCATTACTTGGGATGTGGAAGTCATTGGGGGCCGGCCAGCTGAAGGTAGGTACTTTACGGTTGACTTCACTGAGAGGTCTGTGTACCCTTTGAAGAAGGGTTACTTTCACAAAACCTGCAGATATTGGTAATGAATCTGGACCAGGAAATGATGAGGACCGTGATGTTATCTTCCCGGACTTGATCGTAGCTTGTGAATATAGTCTTCCAGTCAAACCCGGTTGGCACACACCCATTCAAACACGAGCCGACCATTGATATTGAAGTCATGTCGATCACCCCTAGGCAGCAACATAAATCAATATACAGAGTTACAGACTGAGCTGATCAATGCTAAGCCACTCGGGTTGAGACCCAGAGGGGCCAGTAGCAACGGACATTCGTTTCGACCGGGCCATTTCGCGGCATTGATCTAATACAAGATAAGATTATAGCCGTTTCGCTGATCTCTAGAGCCGTTTCCGGTGGTCTTCGTATCACACGGTGCCGTGGGTCGTCTGAAACAAGCGTGGCGGCCTCGAATCGTGAATCGTGTGTGTCTAAGCGTCTGACGGGTCCTTCAGATTGGGACGACTAACGTTAGCTAACATAGTCTTCAGCTACCCTCAGCTAAGACTTGGTGCCAAGCTTATGTGGTGGAGATACCGCGCGCGTAAATGATCATCAATGCTTCAAAACGTATCAGATTCGAAGTCTTCAGTTTAGACTGTTCCTGCATGTCGAAGCCTATCAAGCAAACAAGAAACGTTCTTAGCTCAGGACTGCCGTACTTCTCTTACCACATTACTGTAGACCTCCAGTTGGTGCCACCTACTTGCACACGAACGGACCCATAAAGGAAGGCTAATCTGTCTAGGTTTAATTTTTATTGAATAGAGTAAACCGAATATGAGATATACTTTAGCTTGATGCTTGGACATGATGCTTTGGGAGGGGCACTGCCTCTGTGATATACTGTGCTGCAAACATAACTACAGTATTGGCCATCTCAAAACGAAAGAGTTGCAAAGAATGGGTATCGACAATCAATGGGCGTAAAGTGGATGATGCTAACACTAGTTCTCTGTCGTGAGAAGCAGAAAATTACAGTGCCTATCTAGCTCGGCTTCAGCCACCGATTGATCTCTACACTTGGTCATGAGACTAATACAGGCTCGCATGAAGACGTCGGATGCGCCGAGGTGAAGGATTGTAGGCACGGCTGTTGATTATGATTATTAGTCCATGCATATGTGATGATGCAAGATTAAATTTGCCAATGCGTGAGTTGCCAATACAAGGTCTGCGACTGTAAAGGCACTGGGTTTTGCTATACGTAGGAAGAGGCTGTGTTGTTTCATATGGATATCAAGAAATCATGAATTCTGTGATGAAGCCACCAGGGGCCTAGACTCGAGCTATGGTAAGTACCAGGGTTCATATGTGACAAGGCTTTCAGTGAGCCTCAAGGCTTGTGTGGAATTCCGCCTGCTTTATTTCCCATTGGGGGCCGGGGGCTTAGAAAGAACATCGACGCATCGCAGCTTGATGGAGTCTACCAGTATAGACTTTGAGAGTCAAGGACCGGGATCTCAGGACATGTGCTCTAATGTTCCTTTTGGTTAAGCTGTAATTGGACCAATTCTCCCGATTGGCTCTCCCGTACATGGCCGCGGGTGGCCGGTGACCCAACGCTAAGGCTGTTGATCCACGCCAATGTCCTTTTGTCGCACTGCGCCTTTGGCTTGGACGATCCACTCTTCGTCTGGTATTGGTTTGTTTGCGCGCGTGTGGCAGACTGGATCTATATCGATTGGTTCGATTAGACGCCTACAGCGCTGGAACTCTTTTGTCTGGGGTCTTCACGAGCTGCTGCAGCTTGAGCAAGCCACCATCGACGGGTGTAGAGCCCAGTGTCGCAATTTGTCAGGGCTGCTATGATAGATCGGACCGACGTTGGGGCACCAAGCTGACATTGTTGTTGGTAACATATTTGCTTCATGTTTACAACACGATGTTTATGAATCTAATCCAGCAATAGTCGATAACTGAGCTGTTTTTTTTTTTTTTTTTTTTTTATATGCTGCAACTGAGCGTGAGAATACGACAAGAAGATCCTCTCACGAAGCGAAACGGATAAAGGGAAGGTATAACGTAGCTATATCGGTGCTTACCCGGCAACGGAAGTAACTTAATCGACAACCTACTTTGCTTAATAATCGCTTGAATCCGATGGTTACTCTCGTGCAAGCACATTGAACGTTGTCTTTACCTGGAATGTGGGAGAATGCATGGATGGTAATGTGCCAATGGGGGCGGATGAGGTGAGTGAGCACAATGGGGGCCTGAGGATGCCATCACGGGGCTGTGCATGATAATGATAGCCGTCCGCAATTATCCTCAATGGGGTGGTGGCAGTCGGGTAGCATCGACATATCAAACCAGATAGACACCTTGTCTATAGGAAGCGGGGAGATACAACGACGTCGATAAAGATGTATGTGATGGAGTAGAGGGAAAGGGGCGCAAGTGTCATATCACGATAAAATATGCCTACTAACCTACTATGTATAGATGACAACCACTGAGTATGCCTAGCCTGCCCAGGTGAGATTAGCGGTTAATATTAAACGTCAAGAGCCAAGAGGTCGGCTACCCAAGTCCCTTATTCTTGCTTACTACCCCTTCGTACTTGAACGTGAGTTGGCAGGGAAGCTGCCCTACCTACCTATGCGGTTCGCGTCGCATTGCATTGAGGATTACTAAGGTTGCGGCAGTAGCTGGGGGCTCATCCTTCTAGCGCAGCCAGTTGCGCCTGCCAGTTGAATTGTGCTTGTCGCGGGCGCCTACGTGACCCCTACAACTCCTTCCGCTTCGCTTGTTCACGAACAAGGCGCCAAAAGCGGAAGGCGTCGACTATTCCTACGCACCCGCTTCTCATATTTGCAACCAACATACACATCACTATACCTACTAGGTAACCAAGATATCTACGGCACTCTCTGGATTGTCCCAACTTGTCCCACGACGCTCATCACAAAGGCACGTCAAGCGGGCGGTGGCCGCGTGCCCCGTAAACTACCCCCCGGCTAATGGATACAGGATAGTAACATCGCACGCATGGGGATGGGTTCCGACCACCCTCCCCCCCTCTCACCTAGATCACTCGTCTTGTCTTCTGGTCTCTGCTAATCCCTGGATTACTCGTGGACCGCCCTTTCATCAAGAGCCCGCGACCTTGGCCCTGGATTTGATTGTGGTTGACCCGCCATTTTGAACAGGCTCCAGGGTACCTTACCGAAGAGCCAGAGCTTACACGACGAACCGTTCTTGGCAATAGCCAAGTCGGCCGACCTTGATCGACAAGCAGTCATGGCCGTGCTATTCCCAAGGTCGACAGAAATGATGAACCTAAATTGGAGAATGTTCAGTTTAGGTCGAGCAATGGAACTGCGCGGCCTATACAACCAGTTATCCTGGCCGGCTCTTCCCTTGGCGCTGCAGAAACCACGTTGATATGTGTAAATCCCGCTTGTCTCATTGGGTCCAACGCGCTTGGAAAATTATGTCATGGACTCGGGCCTCAGAAGTAGTAGCTGTGTTTTCCGCGTTCTCGCCTCTCTCGACCGCTCACTCGTCAACAGAAGCGAGTGCAAGGATCTCGATCCTGCGAATTTCTCTGGGCTCCTTTCCGCTCTGTTGTCTCTGAGCATGCAGTGCAGATTTTCTTCCAAAAAACGTTCGATAGATGTCCATCGGCGTTAGCCAACTGCCGCCTGCAAAGCATAGCTCACCGTTTTGCGCGTGTTCCAAGCACAGGCCAGATTCAATGTCCAAACGGTATGATAATAAAGACCCAAACTCAAATGCGACAACTTTTATAAACTACAAGCCTTAACACCAGTGGATATTTCGGTCTTTTGAGGGCGACGTGCATACTGTAGTACATATGATCGATCACTGGATCGGTCAATACGGAGTAGTAGGCGAGACGATCCTAAACCTCAGTATGAAGCAGATAAGTCATTGACGTACGGAGTACCGATCCCGTTACGCCTCTCTACCCTTTCATCAATCGACAAAACTGGACTGGCAGCTCAAAATACCCGCCAGCTGCGGCTCCTGCTCCAGCCTAACCCCAGTACGTGTCGGCTGTCGTCTCATCATGCCGGCCCACCATCTTAGGATAGGGAGCGTTGGGTCTGCGGAGCTTCAAGGTGGGCGCCAGCGCGCGCACAGCACACTTCCACTCTCATGCCCCCATGCCCATGTCAGCTCTCTCCGTGACATGGGCTCCTCGATAGCCTGGTAGGGCCGTTATTACATGGATCCTAAACAAGCTGCCGGTCAAGTCCAAAGAGCTCGTCTGTTCCCCGCTACGCCACATACAGTCTACGCCATGACCATCGGTCCCTTGGGCAATGCTTCTAGCACCGGATCTTCTGTCGTGGGCACGCCCCCCTCGTCCTTCATACTGGCAGCTCTCTTCCCCATCTCCCTTTCTCTATGGTGCCACTCCCAATGATTATACACCCTTGCTACCGGCAAGTTTTCTCATTGCTCGACGTACGCTCTACGGGGTGCTTTATACAGCATTGCAATTCAACCCCTTGTCATGTACGGCCCTGTGCCCATGGTTCCATGTCACTCAGGAAGAAGGGTTTCTTGTCAATGCTCCTTCACTTCGTCATGCCTGATACTGTACTGCCCTCTTCATATAAGTCTATGGTATCCTGTCCCTGGTCATGTTTGGGGCTTAGATGATCCATAGATAGATCTTCATCTCTGATCAATTTCATAAGACTTTGTTACAACTTCTGATCCTCTGTTTCCAATTCACATATTAACTGGTCTGGCACCTCACCTCAACAAAGACCCCTCTTTACCACTGGCTTCATCAACTCTTCATTTTTCCGTATGTCTCAATCCGAGCTTTTTTATCTCCCCCCGTCCCCGCCATCCTCAGTTAAGATGGACTCGGCCATAACAGATGGAAGCTGTGACAACCCGAGCTCACCACACACCAGATCAGCTGTTGGTGATCAAGTCTCTGTTAGCGGAGCGTTTATCCTCAGCTCAAACATAAGTGCCTCGCCACAAGGTCACACTGTTGAGGGTTCCCATCAACCTACAGTTTCCTCGCCAGACCATTACGCATCCACCGCCTACTTGAATACACCAACCGCCGAGTCTTCCTACCTCCCCACACCTGTCTCTCAATCTTATCCTCAATTTCCAACCTTAGCTTCAACAGGCATTGACTCAACCTGGAGTCAATCGGACCAAGTACAACAGGGGTCTAGATCATCTTTTCGTCAACAGGGCCATAGTGATTTACATCAATTGGGATCAAATTCTCGCCAGTCTGAAAGATCAAACAGCATGAGGTAGAGTTTATATCTTCTTGACATCTTGGATAGGCGCTAATGGATATCTAAGTACCGTTGCTATACAGTTTGATCCAGCTTTTTCCATGGGCCCAAGGTCAGCGTTCACATGGCCAGGTACGCAAGCCTTATCTTTCTTGTTGAATAAACCAAACTGACATAATGAATAGGCCCCGTTGAATCGAATACCTCCGAAAACGGCCTACTTAGCCCTGGGTTGCCTTCAATGGGCCATATGTCTGGGAATAGCCTCACACCTCCGATGCAGACAAGATCCGCAACATCGAGCCCTCCACGGTTATCCCTTTCGGCGGACCAGCGAGAAGTCAAAAGACAATCAGACAGGGTACGCCGAGACTCGAGGCTGGTGAACAGAATGCGCCGTGCCAATAGCAGCAGTTACGCCGATTCCCCTGCGTCGGCCATGGGGCTTCCCAGTGTGACAGATACTATCAACCTACCTGCTTACACCACTGCTCCTTCACCTGTCACCCTGATGAGCGATACTCCATCTACAATTAGCAATCCAACATATTTACATTCCTACAACCCAGCCTTCGACGACCAACAGACGCAATCAACACCGGTTTACCCAACTTCATATTCACAAAGCTTGTAAGACCCCTGCAGATATAGGGCGGCGCCCGGACCATGCTAATCTGTTACCATCAGACAAGCCAACTACAATATGCCTGTGGACTATGCCGCAGTTTATGCAGGGCCCAGCCATTACAGGTATGTCGCCATTTCTCAAGTTCATAATGAGGATAAGCTAATCGTTGGTAAAAGCACCCGGCCAGCACCGATGCCCGTTGGTCAGGACGTTGGTTTTATGTATCAGGTACCAGCCATCATGGGTCCTGAAAGCGTGAACACAAACGATGCAGGACACGTCAGAGTAGTGCAAAGTCGGCCAAAACCACGATGCTGGGAGCACGGATGCAACGGACGACAGTTCTCGACCTTTAGCAACTTACTACGGCACCAACGCGAAAAGTCTGGACAGGCGGCCAAGTCAACATGCCCCAACTGTGGAGCCGAATTTACAAGAACCACCGCACGAAATGGACACTTACTTCACGATAAGTGCAAGGGTCGACGAAGCACATGAAAGAAGCGAAGGAGATGGATAAAATAGGCAATGAGGATACATGCATCCCTACCATGAAAATTTCGGAGTTCGGCCTTGGAATGGGCTCGATTTGGCGTTAGCTGTTCATCATTTGCCGTTCAAGCAGCAATTACTGGTATCATCGGTCGGCGTATTATTGGTAGTTATTAGGTCGCAACAGGGACACAAAGAGGTGCAGGCCTTGCGGTTGAGTTTTGCAACAAATTTAGATGAGATAGCCAGTGTGGTCGACGAGGCGCAGACATGCTGATGATTGGGTTGTCTCTAGAACATGTTGGTTGCGGAAATTATTTTGAGCAACAAAAGCTGCTCAATTTTCGCCAATGCCTCCATACCAACTTGTTTCATTGTCTATTCATATACCACATTAAATCTACTATATCAGTATTTAGAAAATGCTGGTACAACAACATACATTTGCCTAGCATAAGGCACCCTTTTGGCCTACATGTACATTTCTCACTTTACAAGGAGGAGGGAAGAGTCCGAGATACTACAAGCTTTATGTCGTCACTGAAAATCTGGAAGCTTCACTAATTTGGCTTGTGAGTACGGACTTTATGGATAGTAGATGCGAGCAAATTGAGGGCAACAATTATGTAGACATATGCAAGAATCGAACGAGATATCGAACTTGAAACAAGCCAACCGCACAGGGAGGACGGGATGCCCCAGACTACTGGGAGCTTGGGAAGGACGTGCGAGTGGGAAGCAAATGATCGTCCCGGCATTCATGCCACCCTTGGCTGGGTGAGCATGTTGGTTGCAGCACACAGCCGCACCGCAAATAGCCAAGAAAGCCGAAGATGGGGCTTGAGCATAAGTAGACACTAACACCAATACCTAGCAAGTCATAGATTCTTGGCAGGCGGATGTGTAGCTCTAGGTATGCTCGCCTATGCTGCATGCATCATGGGTAAATAGGGCTGTTAAGGGGTGTGTTGGCACCGGAGTACGTAGCAGTCGGTAGGTTCTGGGGAGATTAAATATGACAGGCGAGAGAGATGAGAGATGGATAATTATCGCCGTAAACTACCAGGTACGATGCCATGTTCATATGCAATCACGTCTCGGCCCCGAAAACAAAGTACAGTAATCCGAGTAGGTAGCATAGAGCGACTGAATTAGGCAAGGTAAGTGCCCAGAAAACAGACTTGAACCAAATGATCAAAAGATTTGCATGCCCCAGGACCTTGGTTATGGTTGGTTCGGGCCAAACGGCCGGTGCAAGGCAGAGAAGCCACTCCCAGCAAGGCGGTGCTATCCTGGAAGCACCCCTGAGTGCGTGGGGTGAATATTTGATGTATCTACGCCCAGGGCACGTTGAGAGAATATCCCCGGCATTAGGTCGCGATGAAACGGGGGAGCGACCACATGGTTTTTCCAACGGTAGAGTCAAGCTCTGGCTCAAGCTCAGTCTGCAACAACCACGGGCCATCGCGAATATCGTCAAGGAGACGAGATGGAGACGCTGACGAGAGCTTCGAGTCAAGCAAGACTTTTGTCACAAGTACGTGCTCTAACCATAGGTGTTGATAAAGTGCGATGTTTGGTTGTACTACGTAGTAGGTCCGGGATAAACAATAGTGGATAAGGCGCTTAACGGAGACATCCGCTGGCTGAGGTGCAGATGTGAGTGACAAGCCTTCAATCCTTCGTGAGGGTCATGGACCGGACTCATCCGTGTTCTGTCAGTTGTTCACCAACGGTGCTCGCGTCTACGGAGTACGGAGTACCGTGATACGGAGCTGATTACAACTGTAAGTTGACGAATCAGATTACATCGACAGTTGCTGGGAGCCCTGGGTAAGGACCTTACGATTACATGGCACAGCCGCAGTTCCAAGGTAACGACCTCGACATTGAAAAATAAATAAGAACATCTTAATTTCTACCGATTCATGACGCCATGCACTCCAACGTCGTGACTACTATTCTTGACTGACATATGTATTATCACAATGGGTCATTGGTAGTTATGCATGTGCCTTGGTCCAAAAGAGGACGATGTGTTCGAGTACAAAGTACCATTTTGGATCAGATCGTCGCTAGGCACCGATATTCTATCACTTTTCCTTCCTTATACGGATAGTCCATGGTTGAGGAGAATCCTTCTTGACAAGCCGGGAGGCGCTGGCTGCGCTGTCATAAGAGAACCCAGTTTTCCTAGGCTGAATCGTATGAATGAGCAGGGTTGATCACCCATGACATGAAGGATCCCGAGGCCGTGCAGAACCGTTGCACAATGCTACGCTGGGTGAGTGGCAAGGCATAATAACACTCTGGGTAGGGCTGGGAAAAGCGGGATGTTGTCCAATCCAAACCAACACGCAAGCGTGGAGGTGGGGGATTTAACTGATTCGACCCGGCAAAGGGAGAAACATCACAGAGCGTTGCAAGTATTTTTCTATGTAAGCAACCAGCACGCAAGGTACCCAGACGCAGAGACGCACACATAGTATGAGGTCCTTCTGGACTTGGGAGGCTCAGAGTCCGACACGATAAACTGACGATACTTTTGCTCACAGCTCACCGAAAGGTCGGCGAATCTAAAGAACCAAACACCCACTGCCATGGCAAGCCCGACGGCAAGGTACGCCAAAATTTCGCCTAAACCCGAGCTTGAAGCTTAAGCTCCTTACCCGATTCAGTAGGTAGGAGAAAATCTTGGGCTGTCGGAGATCCTTGAACCATGCTTGGCGGTTTTCTGTATCGGGGCAGGAATCTGCGAAGTTAACGTTACGCCGGATTATGAAGCTATCAGTAAACTCGAGCTATGCTTCAACATTGTAATAGAACAAAGAGACTCATAAAACTCGTTGTTTGTCTTCAATATGACTTACATAGGTATTATTATGGAGCTCTTTGTCCGCGGACGATCCAAAGTCCTTACATTTTCGGAGCCGGAAAATGGTTATCGGCCGAATCGGAAAAAGAAGAACTCCATCGGGCGGCCGCTCCTTGCACATCTCGCCCTGCCATCTAGCTTCCGAGCTACGATCCAATCTCATCATGATGCTACGTAGTACCTTGGTACTCGCCTTGCAATCATTACTCTAGCTCGACATCCTTGTTCCTTGTATCTGACTCGCGGTGAAACCAAACACGCGCAGAGACGCTCTGCCACCCCCTTGGTACCCGATGCAATTCCCAACCCTTCTCGAATAATCACGGGCCGTACTCCAAGATTTGATAAGAAACTAGCGCGATAAGCCTCACCCTGATAAACCTAGCTGACTGTATGAGGCGCTGGGCTGAGTTTACCGGCGCATAACTTCATAGCTTGATGAGTAGTCATAAGTTTAGTATTTGAAACGCCAGACGAAGAAACTCGCAAGTTTCATGTCATCTGAAACGAAGTGTTTTTGCTACTGCAGTCCACAATCTGCACGGCTACCATCACTAACAGAAGGATATAGGGATACTATCATGTAGATCTGCCAGGATCTTTATACGATTTACCAAGTTGAGAATCGAAGGTTCATCGGTATAAGCTTATGCCGTCGAAGGAGTGCGGCCCGTCAAGCACCCCCACTTTGATACACAAACGGCAGGCACCCTGTGTGCACTCCCCCATCGCGAAATCCGCACTACCAACAACCACAACATTCCTTTTGTTGACATTCTCACACCCCTAATCCAACCTACAATGCCACAATGGCCATGACAACGTCGCGATACCGGGCGCGCAAGCAGAAAATCTTCCGGTCCGTGTTCCAGACTGACGTCTCTTCGCCAACACCTCGCTCAACTCCTATCGCTGCCTTTACCGATCACGGTGCAGCCTTCGGAGGTCCCCACGCGTCCTCTCACCATGCTCCTCCGCCGCCGCCGCTCTTCCACCAAACTCGCCATCAGGCTGATGACCAGGTGAGGTGGGATCGGGCATGGCACGTCGTCACCTCCAAGATCCAGCTACCGTCTTCGGTCGCTGTTGAAGATTCCTTCGGTACCTTGCCACCTGAGTCGCAGGACCTCGATTCAGATTTCCGTGACTCCCTCGCTCTGCTTCTTTACCCTGGCCGTTCCTTACCTGGAGCAACTCATACAGAGGATATCCTGCTCTGGCATACACATCAAGTTCGCCAACACTTTGTTCACCATGTGATGCCCTTGCTGGCCGCTTGTACCAGCCAGGGTGATCAGACGCAAGTGTTGCTCTCAAGCATCTCAACTCTCGAGGCAGCTCATAGACAATATCTCTGGGGGCTGACCCTCATCGTGCAAGGGTACGAAGAAGAAGCGTCAGCCAACATGGCTTTCTCCAAGTTTCGTCGAGACTTGCATGCCATAATTGGCAACTCTCTCAACCAAGGCTTGACAAATGCCCTCACCAGTGTGTTGCGCCGCCTCGTCCGTCTCAACCTTGGCATAGGGAAGCGATACGATGGGACTCCATCATGGTCAGAAGCCCAAGATAACAGTGATAACTCGGCGGCCCACAAAGAGCTTTTAAGCCTTTTGGAGTCTCTACGAAACGTTGGCTTAGCGGGCGAAAAATTTCAAGTACTGTTTGCTGAAATCATGGACGCAAGCATGGAAGAATTCGTCAAGATCTCATATTCAGGAGTCTGGCAACTACCACAACAGTCTGTACCGCCATCTCCAAGCAGTATGAGTGGCTGCCTTGGTCATCTTTCTGATTGGGTCGAGAACCGTTATGGTCGCCTTGCCGTTGAAGTCTTCAGCCGCCTAGAAACACACATTGCGTGGAACGATGTCGAGTGTTGGAAAGAAATCGCCGTCGGACGTCTCGCAACGCTACGGATACAGGAGCTCTTTGATATTGCTCTGAACTGGCCTGAGAGTAAGGGAGGGCTTGAAGACCTTCGCCTAGCTGTTACGACACCACAGCGTCGCCTCCAGTTGACTGATACGTTCTCCCTTACTTTGCAAAAGCGACTCCTCCATCCTGGCCGATCCACCTCAGACATCCTTCAGACATACATTTCTATGATAAGGACATTTCATGCGTTGGATCATTCCAAGGTCTTGCTTGATCGTGTTGTCCACGCACTGCAGCTGTATCTTTGCCAGAGGGATGATGCTATCCGGATTGTTGTTACGGGCCTCCTTTCCAATCCCAGCGATGCAGACACAGAGGAAGGAAAGGCAAAATTAGCAGAGCTAGCAGTACTGCTTAACTCTGCATCCCAACAGCGGCGCCAGCCAGACGACGAAGATCTCGATTGGAATGACATGACTTGGGTTCCTGACCCTGTGGATGCAGGTCTCAACTACAAGAGACCAAGGAATGAAGATGTTATCGGCACTCTGATTAACGCCCTCGGGTCCCAGGATATCTTTATCAAGGAGTTCCAGCTGATCATTGCAGAGCGACTTCTTTCGAATCAGGTAAGCTTTTTGCAGGAAACCAAGGTCCTGAGCCTGCTTAAGAAGCGGTTTGGCGAAGCTGCTCTGCAAAACTGCGACGTCATGATGAAAGATATTCAAGATTCAAAGAGAGTCGACGTGGTGCTAGGCAAGAATATACGGCAGGCTTCAAAGGATTCCGAGGCACCTGCATATCATTCCAAGATTCTTTCACGACTTTTCTGGCCTAGCCTACCAAAGGATCCATTCGCTGTACCGCCCCCGGTCGCAGAGATGCAGAGTCTATACGAACAAGGATTTGAGCGCCTCAAGACATCTCGAAAACTTACTTGGCTGGACCAGCTGGGCTCAGCAACCGTCAGGCTGGACTTTGAAGACCGTTCGGTTGAGTTGGAGTGCAAGACATACGAAGCTGCTGTGATCTACACGTTCCAAGACGAAAACGAGGGAGGCGAGTCTGGTCCCGCACAACGAACCTTCAACGAGATATGGGAAAAACTCATGATCGACGAGGACCTGCTCGAGCTTGCTCTAAAATTCTGGGTCGCCAAGCGAGTGCTTCGCGATGTTGGTAGTCAAACCTACATGGTATTGGAGCGATTAGACGATGGGGAGGGAGCAGAAGAAGCAGATTCTCCTGAAGGCCATGGTCCTGATGACGCTAGCCCGTCATCTCCACGCAAGCCTAAGATAGATCCCAAGGAACAAGAGCGGCGAACCGTATACTGGCAGTTCATCGTGGGCATGTTGACGAACTCAGCACCTGCTATGCCCCTTGGGCAGATGCTGATGATGATGAAGATGCTGATTGCCGATGGCTGTTCTTGGAGTAATGAGGACCTACAGGAGTTTCTGGCAGAAAAAGTGGCGGAGAATAAGTTGGAGCTAGCCGGCGGCAAGTATCGCTTGCCTAAGAAATGATGATGGGCAATCTCGCCTTGGACTTTTTTTTTTTTTTTTTAAGGGTCACGAGTCTGTCGTCGATCCGGTCGTGGGATTCGGATCAAGTGAATCTTGGCTGCAGTGCTACCCACTTCCGGCAGGCTGATACGGCGGCGGAAGCCGTCAGCATACTCTTGCAGCGCAATCCAAACATCCGAGTAGTAGCCGTGACGCGCCGCATTAGGAGTTTGACGGTGAATGTGTCGTAATGGCCGGCAATACTATATGTTGCATTACAAGAGAGGGGGATGGGTACAGGCGTGGCTGGTTCTTGTTTGATGCGAGTATTAGGGAGTACTTTGCTTGCGAGACGTGGCAATGAAGGGAGCCGGAGGCCGGGAACATAAAGTCAAACGGGCCCCAGCAGCCTGGGCGCATCTTGCTTGCACATCGTGCCTGGGGAAGAGTTTATTTATGTATGAGCTGTGTTCTGCTTCAAGCATTAGGCCGAGGCCGGATAAACAACTCGAAATGGAGATAGGATGAAAAGACTACAGCACCCAAATAAGTGAATTCTCGCGAGGGTTTGTGATCGTCGACAGGGCTTGATGAGGTGAGACGGCGAATCGAAGTTTGTCCTCCGCAAAACCAACCATTGACTTTGAACTTGGCCTGTTGCAGATCTTAATCGGTAAGAGAGCTCCAATGATGTTTTGACCAGAACCTGAGGGCTCCCAAATGCGGAGAATTCAGTTGAAGTTTCGTTTTGTAGGTTAAAGTGGTTGCAGCTTCTGGTTCTCGGATCAGCATAAGCCCAAGGGCGGCACAGCTCAGGTGGTTGGAATTTGGCGAATTGCTCGATATATAAATAGACGGTCTAGGAAGCGCGTGGGATGATTGTCTGCGAAGACGAGATTTGGGTCATGGCGACATGGGACTTTGGATCAATCGTCAATGACTGAATCATCGATATCCATATTTATATGGAGATATTTCGCCTTGTCCCGATGGTTTCAGAGACAGAGTTTCCTGACTTTCTTGCGAGACACAGCCACCTTGTCACTCACTTCAGAGCAATAGCTGAGGTTCATCAGAGCAGCGTGCAACAGAGCTACTGCACATCGATGTCTTGGTGGGAAAGAATTTACACATAATGGAAACTCGAGACAGGATCATCACTCGCATGTGAGACTTTGTTGGGCTGAACTAGGCGTCTCGGCGTCAGGTGGTGCTGTTGTGTTTGCCATGGCGGTGGGTAGCCGTCCGGCTGTGCCGTCGGAGAGGGGATAGGTATTGTTGTATGAATTGATAAATAGGCCTCGCCAGCAATCTTGTGGTGGTTTGATGCAGGAGAGTTCGTAAGAGGAAATAAAGCCACATATGTTGGACCGGTATTGGATCCGTGAAGAGCTGTGATGGGCAACTATCAGTTTTGCACAACGACGCATTATCGTCAAAGACATTACTATATTCGTGCGTTCATGCAGCTTTCCTTGGTTCTCGTATATCGCCAAGCGACGGAGTTGGCACGGCTGGGTTCTTGACTCTAGGACTTTTTAGCTTTTGATCAATCGCTGGGAACGTCAGATGAACGCAAGGTTGACGCCGAGTGAGATTGGCTCGGGCCATGACCGATTGGGCCCTTTTCTTGACTTTTGATGCTTGTGAGTTTCTTTCCTCCTCCTACTACTACTAACCCCAATTCCTCGCTTAAATCTTGAACTTTGGCTTTCAAGAAAGTAAATGATGAATATTTTGATTGTGCTGAATGCTGGCTGTGGGCCGGGTGTCGGCGGCATGTTTTCATGGGTGATGTGATGCGGTAGATGGCTTGAGGCGACCACTCACATGATGGGTCATGTTTATGCCTGAACCATCATGGCACCAATTCGGGTGATGAGAATGCACCGCTGCGGAACGTGGAATAGCCAAGTGAATTGTGCATTGACTGTCAGCCTGTTAGTAACCCAGTAGGTTTGTTGTCCATGGGCTTTTTTGTAATATCCAATGGGTAAGATCCCATGAAGAGACAGGGTAGGTTAGTTATGGGTTTGGGGGGCTTCAAACTTGTTTTCTTGCTTTTCCTTTTTTCTTCAAACAGGGACCCTGACGCCTGATCAGCTTCAGCTGATAGTTTCCGCTATTGAAGATGGGGTTGAGCTTGTTGAGATGAATCAATAGCATGAAAGTGGATGGAGAGGCCTGTTCTTTTAGTACCTTATCCAGCAGTGGTTGCTCACTACACAGTCGTCTAAAAACCGAGGCCAAAAGGCACCCAACTAGGCCAACCTAAAGTGAACGGATTTGTTCCAGGAATTCACCATACTCTCTGCCTCTCGGATCATGTGCACTTGTGGGAGTTGAAAGAACATAGAGGGGAAATGGTCAGCGATGTCCCCGGCTCTCGTGGCCTGGTTCAAAGCTCGATCGATGATGGGCTGCGCCGGCTCTGGCTTGGACTGGCTGATGAACTTGGCTTGCTGGGCTTGACTTTCACTCTAATCTACCTTGTGCGTGCACGGCGGCTAGATTTTCTCTGCGCATGACCATGAGCATGACCACAACCATGGCCATGACTCTTATGACTCCTTGCAAGTGGAGGTACGGTAGCGAGGTCCTTGGGTTGGCGGGCTTTGGTGCTTGGAGCGACGCTTTATCCGGGATGTTAACAGAGGAGAGAGGAGCTAGTTCTCCGCCGCTTCTCACATTTCAAAGGTAGCGAAACGCTTGATACTGTATGTATGTCGGGGTTTTGGTTTTTGGTTTTGTTTTCTCTTTTTCATTCGTTCACATCCCTCTTCCCTGCAATGTCAAGCCTCTCTTCTCCCTGCTGTTTGTCTCTGCTCGTATATTCGATACTGCTCTCTCGGTGATCCGTCCTCGCCTGTTGCGCTTATCACAACGACGCCGATTCGGCCATTCGGTCAGTCAATCAGTCCCGCATTGATAACTCTTCTCGTACATGGGCGGGCGTTGGTTGGAAGTTTACTTTACGATCAACCCGGCTCTCCACTTGTTACCAAACACGGCCGGCCGGCCGGCGCCGTTGAATTATCATATTCCGTCCGCGAATTGCGACTGCGACTGCGACTGCGACTGCGACTGCGACTGCAACCGCAACTGCTACTGCTACTGCTACTGCGACATTTGGTGTAAACCATCCGCCGGCCAGGGTTTTGTCTTCTCTTCACGTTAGTTGGAGGAATACGACACGCCCGAACGGTCCTTTCTCCCCTTTGCATCTGCCCTCCGGACATCCTCTGCCTCAAATTAACACGAACGCCTGGATAAAGACAAAGAATCAGGGTCTTTGGCTGCCCTTCTGTTTTACGCCCCCGTAGTCTGAATCTGACCTTACTTATTCATTTTATTCTCTGCCACACTACCAAAACGCCTCGTACGCTTGCAAACGTCGACGATTGGAGCTGCCACCACTGACATTCTGGCTGGCCAAGCCTCGGGTCATCCGTCTACCTCCAATATCTTACTTACATTGCCCAGCTTGCATTGGCACTGTTCACGACATTTCTGGCGCCTGCCTCACCAACGCCCAGACTGTCTTCACACCTGAGGGTTTCGCAACCAAATCAGAAAAAAATATTACCTATCAATACCTACCTTGGTACTTTCATTGAGTAAGACTCCATCCAGACCACGACGTCCTCCATAGGCAGGCCCAGCCCAGCCCAGTCTAATCCAGCCCGGCCTTGAAACCCGAACAAGCGAAAGCCCAGTCAGAGTCAGATCGTGCAAGAGACGGACAAAGACTCCAGCTTGTCTGCCCGTATAGTACCGTCCATCACCTTACCTTGCTAGTAGCTTACCTACCTAGTAGGTAGTTCTGCTGCTTGATTCCGCTCCGAGCCTGTCCCTGCAACCCACAGCATCACAATTCACCACCCGTCCATCGCTTGGTCCCAGGGAGTCTGGTCTCATTCGTACAAGACGTGGCATTCGTTTTATTTTTGCATTTCTTCTTTGGTCTCTCGCTCGGCTCCTCTGTCCCCCACACCATTTTATTCCTGGTTTTTCCCTCTCTCGTGTTTTCCCTCTCTTCCTCCATTCCCTCTCTCTCCTCCCGTCGACTTGACAGACGCAACATCGCGCGTGCTCTCCCCGCCTCATCAGCATTGTAGACCGCCGTCGCTAGAGCTGAAAGTACGTCGTCATCGGCGTTATCGCAAACCACCGATAACGAACGGGCGACTGCCCCTCATCATCATACCTCTCTCTAGCCTCCTTCGCGGCCGCCCGTCTCCCTCGTCTCATTGTCGCTCTATTCTCAACTCAATCTGCTTCAGGTTCCAGCACATTTGATCTCATGACCGCGACCTCTCTGCGTTCCCCGATCATCGCTTTGTGACTGCAGCGTGCTACCGATAGTCCTAGTCCAACACTTATAATACGAATACATACCCATCTCCTACGTGGGGCCCTTGTGCAAGCAGCTTCAATCAGCGTTGCTACCGCCCACTTCATGCCATTCGAGATCTCGCAGCGCCAGAACTGCACTTGACGATTCAGCTTGCCTATAGCGAGCTGTACGAGCTGCAGGCAAGCTCATGCCCTGCGCGGCTCCGTTGTTTTAGAAGTCACAAATAGGCTGTCAGAACAGCGAAGCCGTCTCGCCCGTAATGGATCCCATGGATTATATGCTATCAAACAATCACCGGTCCTCCGGTCACTACGACCCCGTACATGCGGCCTCGAGCCACTGGGTGCCTCATTCTAATTCACAAGGCTTGTCTTCCTACTCATGGCAAACACAAAGTCCTAGCTTGCCTCACATCTATTCACATCAATATCCAGTGCCTGCACCTAGCTCCGGTTCGGATCCGTACAGCCATGGAGCTATGTTACCACCTATGCTAGGCCTTCCACCCCCTGGTTCATTGTCAGATAATATACCTGGGCCAACTTCACTGCGACCAAACGGGCGCCCGCAATCGTATCGCAGCAGCATGCCGATTCCCGTTACGCCAATACAGCCCAGCACTGGCCATCATGGTCACGATGCAGCCTTTGCAAACCAAATTCCTGTTGGCAGGCCCCCGAATTTCCAACCACCTGTGCTCGGCTTAGGCATTCCGCCTCTTGGAGCAGGGCAGGAAGTTAATTCACTGCAGCACTCAGCATATGCGCAGCCCGAGACCGGAACAAACAGCTTGGGGCAAAATCATAACAACTATTTCTCACACTTTGTGCCAACCCCTCTGCCACCTCATCCTCACATCTCGCCATCAACAAGACGAGGCCATTTCTCTTCCGCCTCTGCATCATCCAGACCTTTTGGTGGCGTACCCTCTCCTACCAGTAAGCCTTTACCCTTTTGGCCTCGGCCCTCCTTGTCTTCGGTAATATAGAGGCGTGGGTTCGCGAAACCTTGCTTAGCTTGCTCGTGCATTGTTGTTGATGTGCGACTTTTCAGGATGCTAACTTTTTGCTCTTCCAGGACTTTCTCCTCCTTCCTCTGGTTTCCGCCGATCTCATCCCCGGCAACGTCGGTCAGCATCGTCACGCATCATGTCATCAGAGCTTGGACGTGAAGACGACGATGATGACGGCCTACATGGCCATCTCGAGCATACCCTCCATAGCCCGGGGGGGTCTGATTCACCTCCAGAGGTAGACGAGGCCTTCATTCGACAGATGCAACTGATCAGAGGCTCTGTGTCTACCAAGATGGTAGCATCCAAGCTGACACTTCGGTCGCTCCAAAGTGTCAACCTCGAAGATTTGTCCGAGGCAGACCGAAGTAAGAGTTTCTCCATAGCACTTGTCTTTTACATAGAAATGAGGCTAATATGTCGCAGGTTGTGTCATTTGCTACAACGAGTACGGTGTCAGAACTCCAGAAGGCATCAACGAGGCTCCCCTTCGCTTGCCAAAATGTGGGCATATTTTCGGCGACCATTGCATCAAAAAATGGTTCGAGGACTCGGACAGTTGTCCATATTGCCGAGACAAGCTTCACTCGGAACCCAAAACACTACCTGGTAGCTCTGCTAGAGCATTTATGAATCTGATGAGATCGTCGGGTTATAATATTACCCCTGGGTGCGTAACGGGGATATAGTTTCAACTGTCTATAGTGGGTTAGCTAACATGCTGAACAGGATGTCACCCAATTCTCATCCAGAGGAATTTCTGGCTCGAGCACTTATGGTCACGTATGGAAATACGAATCGCAGAACGGGTTCTCCGATTCGACATTCTGTCTCAACAGGAAGAAGGTCGCCACCTAGAGAGGGAAGTGAACGACAGCAGCGTCGACTTCGACCGCGACATAGCAGTTCGGAGGCGCGTGATATTCTACCCCCACCGGAAGGCCGAAACCTTGCAGCCTCGTCGGAAACACCTCCGCAGCCTGTCATTACGGGTCTTGGATTGCCTTCTATAGGCCAGCAAGCCGAGGTGTTGTCAACTGAAAGGCAGACGTCGGACTGGAACAGAGGCCCGGCTCAGGGCACACACGATGCGCCCACACCTCACCAACAACTCAACTCGGGCGCGTCGCTACCAGCTGAGACGTTCCCGGGAAGATCACCAATACTGCCCCCGTACCAGCCGAACCAAGAGCAGGCGGACCACCAACGGAGGATAAGAACCTTTCGGAACCCGTTGCACCTTTACCAGATTGGCTCGTCGGTGGCAAGGCCAGGGAACGATGAAATTCCACCACCTGTGACATTTCAAAACAATATGGATCACCGGTCTTGGCAAGGCTACAACTGAACTGGGACGAGAATTGACCGTGTTCCTTGAATGATGGAATGGGTGGTTTGGTGAGGATTATGCCGAGGTGCTTCGGCGGCAATAGGACGGATGGTGCAGACGCTATTGACTTGTTGAAGTCACAAATCTAGCCCAGATGCGAAGTGATAGGCGATAAGGATTCTGGAGTTTGCGGGGTACAACGAATACAGAACCAGGGTCACATCTGGTACGGTTTGGCGTTTTTTGTGTTTTTGTTTTTTTTGTTTTTTTGACAACAAGAGCATCGTGGAAATTGTAATACACGGGCAAGGGATTTTCAGGAGTGTACATGGTTGACTTTACTGGGAATTGCTTTCTACGAGAACAGATTGAAGGTTCTTTATCGATGGTGGCCTATTACCATAGCGGAATTAGCGATAGTTAATTTCACATGAAAGACATAACTACCCCCCAAAGCCAGCTCGTATAACAACCATACTGTCTGTGAGTACTGCCGCTACTGTATGTATACATATATCGTACATAGTGCTTCCTTGATCCTAGCTCCTGAACCTGAGTTACAAGCTTGCAAAGCCTCCGCGACCAACACTCGAATAGAACTAGCGTGCCGAGGAAAGACTCCACCCACAACAAGAGGCCAGTCGGAGTTTAGTTATATCGATGATGCCGTTGGAACGGTGCAATGTTGATGACCGGCTCGGGGCATCTGGTGCAATTCTGGGCCATCCATCCATTTCTCTGACGACTCGAGCCTTGGTACATATCCTTGAGTCCTAAACATAGGAGCACCCCCACCACGGTCGAGACAGACGAATCGCTTATAAAACCATTCATTGTCGCACGCGCAACACTCGCCCATTGCAGGTGGTTTCTTGTCTCCAACATTGATACACGTAACTTGTTTGTCGACCCCTTCCTGCCTACATCGAATTTGGGTTGTCATGGGCTTGCCGTGGGAGAACATCACGGGTGGTGCTATTATAGGCACACTGACCCTCGCTTGGACTCAGGACAATTGGTCCAGGTTGCTGTTGTTGAAGCATTTCATAGGGCTGTGGATCGTAAGTTTCGCGCTCTGGGGCGTTTGGGCAGTATGGATATATCCGCTATTCGTGTCGCCGTTGCGACATCTACCTGGGCCTTCAGGAAATCACTGGTTCATGGGCCAGGCCAAGAAGATAATGGCTGAGCCCTCGGGCGTCCCTATGAGAGAATGGTTTGTCATGATATTTTTCCACCGTGTTGCTCAAGAACAAAGCACTGACAAACAAAACCCTAGGGCATCTAAGATTCCCAATGACGGTCTCATATGCTATCGAGGCTTCTTCAACCAAGAACGGATTATGGTATGCTCTTCCAAGGCATTGGCTGAGGTGCTCGTCACCAACAGTTATGCTTTTCCAAAGCCCAGTCATCTTCGATGGTCCATCGGCCGCATCCTTGGGGTTGGCATCTTACTTGCGGAAGGCGATGAGCATAAGATGCAGCGCAGAAGTTTGACACCTGCGTTCGCCTTTCGCCACATCAAGAACTTGTATCCAGTCTTTTGGCGCAAGGCTAGGGAGGTGACTCAGGCGATGATGGCAGAGTTTGGTGAGGACGAAGAGAACAAGGTGGAGATATCCAGCTGGGCATCACGGGCAACGCTTGACATCATTGGCCTTGCTGGGATGGGACGGGACTTTGGCGCCATCAAGAATCCAGAGAATACGCTCGCCCAAACTTACAGGCAGATCTTCAAACCATCTCGTCAAGCTCAGATTCTGGCCTTTGTCGGCATGATTATTCCAATGGAGTTCATCACCAAGTTACCTTTCCGCCGGAACGAGGATATTGCCAAGGCAGCCAGTGATATACGGGCGGTATGTCGCGACCTCATCCGGGAGAAGAAGGCGAAGCTGGCCAACAAAGAGCAAGCTGATGTCGACATCCTGTCAGTCGCTCTTGAGAGCGGTGGTTTCTCCGACGACAATCTGGTTGATCAGCTCATGACATTTCTCGCTGCAGGACACGAGACAACAGCTTCAGCCATGACTTGGGCTATTTACATGCTTTCACGATATCCCCACATTCAAAGCAGACTCCGGGAAGAAGTTCGCGAGCGTCTCCCCTCTGTGGATGCAGATGTCGACATCACCAGCCTCGACATAGACCGCATGCCCTACCTGAACGCCGTGTGCAGTGAGGTCCTGCGATATTACGCCCCCGTGCCGCTGACCATGCGCGATGCCGCCTACGACACTACGATTCTGGGTCATCCAGTCCCTCGCGGAACACGCATCGTCATTGTGCCGTGGGCAACACACTTTGACCACGAACTCTGGGGCCCGGATGCAGACCAATTCAACCCCGAGCGGTGGCTCCCATCGAGCGGAGATGGCGGAGCCGCTGACCGCAGCGGCGGAGCGAGCAGCAACTACGCGTTCCTGACGTTCCTGCATGGGCCGCGAAGCTGCATCGGGTCAAGCTTTGCAAAGGCGGAATTTGCGTGCTTATTAGCAGCCTGGGTTGGACGCTTCGAGTTCTCGCTGGCAAACCCAGAGGAGATGGATGAGAAGAAGGTAGAAATCAGAGGCGGCGTAACGGCCCGGCCCGCTAAAGGGATGCACGTCAAGGTTAAGGTTGTTGGCGGTTACTGATTCGATGAAATTGTGTTTCTATGGTTATGGATCAAACTGTCGGTGTATGTATAGGGTACGGTATGTATGGTTAGTTCTGGGCAACTTAGGTAAGGCAATTTGATATGATGTTACATAGCTGCCATTGGATACGATGAGCATGTGGGTAAGTGTGAGATTCGCGAGGTTGGGAGGTGGATGCCCGATTCCTGCGTAAAGCTCGTATTGGTCATAACAGCTGGGTCGTTTTCAACACAGATGCAAGCTATCGGCATGACCCGTAACTTTACATCCATAGCATGTTTTTGAGACACAAGCTTTGGGTTTGATGTTAAGACAAACGTAATAGAACTCGACAGACATGGAATGTAACCACTTCTTGAACTTAGGTACCTTAGATTTATCTCGATCATACAGGGTAATTCCAGGGTCCTGGAACACCACTGCTGCACGTGCTACTGCATGTGATAATATTGCCAGCTGGCAATCTATAAAGTGGATACCCTATGAGGCCGGCGCTGGCCAATGTGTGGCAGCCTGAATGAGGCATCGATGCTGTTGGAGCAGTTAAATTAAAATCGCTGTCTGCAATACGGAACACCCCTTGGCAAATTTGAAGCTTGTCTCCTACAAACCCATTGAAACCCCATGGCGGTATTTGCGTGATATTCTCGCACGTACCAGATAACTTGCGAGGATTAGCGCCCAGGCCTCCCATTTCCAAATCCATACAGAACTCGCGTCAGAGCTGAAAGCCCACCAGATCCCTGATCATCCAATCTCAGCCAAGGACGGAGCGAAAACCCCAGCCACCGGCTTGTTTAGCGAGCCGCGAGGAACGGGGCCGCCCCCCATGAAAGCTGGCAACGAGTTCCCCAAAACAAAACACCATCAAAACATCACCCGAAAAACCACCCTTTCTGATTCGCAACGCCGATAGACCGTAAACCGGCGCAATGCAGCGAGATAATCGCTCTCGGGACTCCGAGGGCTCTCGCCGCCGCTGGTACGAGTCTCGCGATCGCGACTCCAGAGATCAGGGAGACTCGCGTCAGCAACCACTTCCATCGCAACAACCACAGTCGCTACCGCAACATCAACCGCAATTCCCTCAACCATACCAGCAACCATATCAGCATCCGTATCAGCAACAAAAATATGATCCGCAAAGATATCAGCAATCTCCAATGTACCAACAGTCACAGCAATATCATCAATTTCCTCCACCTCCCCAACATTATCAGCAACCGCAACCGCAACCGTACTCCAACGCGCCATCTCAGTCGATGCCCGCATACAACGGCCCCTATCAGCCGCAACCTAATTCACAACGACCGCATTCGCCTTCAAGCGAACTCTCCACTTCTAGCGACTCGTCATCGCTGCTAGATATCTCACGGTATAAGGACACGAAAGAGTATGGCGGTGTCTTTGGCACTTTTTGGAAGGCGCCCTCAGAACGTGTGAAACAACGTCTCCACAAAAAGAAGAAGCAGAAACGCCGCGTTCTTTATTTTGGCAATTCATCGTCCTCTTCTGTAAACTCTGATTTGGCATATGGACAGGGTTATATCAAGCAGCCAAAGAGCCGTACCCTGAGCCCTCGTAGCCGTGGCTCTGGCCCAGGGTCCGCGGTTGGCCCAGGGTCTGCGGTCGGCTCAGGTTACGGTCCCGGTCATGCACAGCAAAGACGTAGTTCTGGAAGCACCGACCGCACACCGCGGCCGACTCCTCGAAAGAAGACCGCTGATGAGGAGATCATGGCTCTTGGTCAGCAGCTCTCTGACCTAGCGCGGCTGTCCAAGGAAGATGAGCAGCGCCACTCCAGCAAAGGCTCAGGCAAGGGTAAGGCAGCAGCTATTGGACTCGCAGCTGGTGCAGCTGGCGCAGCTATGGCTTCTCGTCACGGTCGACAGCGACGTAGTTCCCAAGGACTGGGTAGCTCAAAGCATCGCGTCACTTCTTCGGACGACGACTCGGACTGGGAAGATGCCTCCGATGACGAATCGTCTGGTAGTGATAGCGCGGGCTCAGCTTCCGACGCGGAACTTGCATACGGAACCGTTGGCGAGTCTATCAAGCCTGTAGTTGGAGCTGCTGCAGCCGCTGGGAGTGCCGCAGCTGCCGCCGCCATGGCTAGTTCTCAAAGGCACTCGAGCTACGGTTCAACTTCGACATATCGACAGTACGGAGACAGGGGCTCTATTGTAGATCCCCGACTCTTTGGACCCTACAATTCTCTACGTGGCTCGATCAACACTCCTTGTGGTTTCCAGAACGAAGAACAAGCGGCTGCGTATCGTCGCGATTCTGGTCATTTCCAATCGGGAGGACCTATCCAAATGCGTGACATGTACACTGTTCCTACTTCTGATCCTAACCGATTTGATGTCGGACGGTTCCCTGCGTCTGACTCTTACCAGGATTCGTCTGCTCGACCTGCCCCAGTCCCTTTGCAGCAGCCCGTTCCTAAGGTACCAGTGTCTTCAAAAGTTTACAACACTGAGAAGCTTGATGACGTGAACCGCAAGGATTCCCGCCATCATCGATCCGAGCGACCTGATGATAAAGGCTGGAGTGGAGCAGCTACCGCAGGTCTTGCAGGAGCAGCAGCTGCTGGCGCAGTTATAGCATCCTCTTCGTCACGCAAGGAGACTCGCGAGTACCGCGTGGATGAGAAGCGTGACGACGAAGACCGTGACCGTGAACACGACCGCCGAGAGCGAGAGCGAATCGATCTGGAACGTCAGAAAGCTCTTGAGGCGGAGCAGCAAAAACTTGTCGAGCTCGAGCGTCAGAAGGCTCAAGAACTAGCACGGCAAAGAGCTCAAGATCCTGAATACCAAAAGCTCGAATGGAAGCGACAACTGGCCCAGTTTACGGAGCGGCATAAAACACTAGAAAACGAACGTCAACGAAATGTACAATGGGAACGTGAGTACCGAGGAACGGAACCCGAGTCTATTTTCCCGAAACATAATGATGAGCGAAAATCTTCACGATATGATGATGATCATGACGATACCCCTAAAGATAATAAGGAAAGTAATGAGAAGAGAGAAGTGGATGTTATAATTGCGCCTCAACTGAGTCGAAGCGAAGGCGGTGCATTCCGCATTGAGCATGGGCCGGAGTTCCAGGTGGTGACTGAGCCCGTTACTCAAGCTCAGAGCAACACGCGTCATGCCACTCAAAAGGGTCGCGAACTTCCCCTACCGACTGGTGCAGGCCATCAGGCTGTGACGGAGCCAACTCAATCTACAGACCCGGCTATTGATCCCTTCCAATACCAGGTTTCAGATGATGCTTTTACAATGTCCCAGAGAACCACACCAGGGCGACCCCTCACACCGAACGTTGTCACGATTGAGCGTGAGCCCACTTTTGATGACTCCCCTCCAAGGACGTCAGCGGCCGATGCTCGACTAAGCCGCCGGGACTCGTTCGAGATTGAGCGCATGGTCGAGGAGTACCGACGCGAAGCTCAAGGTACATCGCAGTACCGTGACCCTCGAACTAGCCATGAATACGAAGAAGAGGAACACAAGGCAAAGTCTATCTTTGACGAGGCCAAGCATGCTACTGTTCCTGTCGCAGCAGCAGCATTCGCGTCCGCAGTCGCCGTTGAGCATGAGCGCTCACAGGAGCGCCGAAGCAGCCAATACTCCAAGGATAGTTCGAGATCTCGCAAGGATGCTATTCAGGAGGAGGCAGACCGATACTACCGCGAGGCCTGTATCGCCCGAAAGATTGCTTCTGATGAGCTACGATCCCGTAGTGCTTCTCCCGAACGATCTGTGGTGGACAAGTGGCAAAAGGACAGCCATGACCCATTCACCATCATCACACCGCCGTCTATGGAGGATAAGCACCCCGATAAGAACCTCTTCGACGGTCCTGATGCAGATGTGAGGATTGACAACAAGATTCACCCTCGTGAAGAGCATCATTTCCGCAATCTTGGCGGCAATTCTTCTGCTCTTGTTTTGCGAACAAGGGAGGCTTCACGAGAACGTCCTGTTTTAAACCTGATCTATCCTACACCTGAGCCAAGCCGTCAACACACTCCTGCCATTGAGGAGCGAAAAGCAAAGCAGGTGGTACAGGAGCCTTCTATCCCCGAGGATGTGACTATTGGGCCTAAGGGCGAGATTATTTCCACCAGCGAGCCAGTTCCCGTTGCCAAGTCTGTTACTTGGGGTGAAAACGAAACCAAGAGATTTGAGATCGACACGCCAGAGCATCGAAGTGATTCTGACAACTACTTCCCCGCTGATCAATCTTCTGACAAGACCCGGCCTAAACTGAACAAGACGAGCCGATGGGGTATCCTTGCTGCCGCACTGGCCGGCAGTAATGCAGAGGCACAGAATGACCCCGAGTTCCCAGGTTCATCCGAGAACGATTCCGAAATCCCCAGAAATTCCTCGGGTGAAGCAAACCGAGATGTGACTGTCCACGTAGCTGACGTTTTCGGTGACGATACGAGTCGCGAGCCTCCTCTCCCTGGACCTAAGCCTGCGAGCCCCCACCCTCCACAAATGCCTGGTGGCTACGCCGACGACCTTGAGTTTGCTGCTACGCTCGCCGCTGGCCTGAAGGACACTGGCTTCAATCCCGATATTGTCATCGACGACCCTTCCTATAGCCGACGTGACTCCCCTCCAGGCGTCCAAGAGGCTATCGGTGACGCTAACGGCGACACGAATGGCACGGCCTGGTACAAGCGACCGTATGCTGAGGCAGTTTCGGACCCGGGTGATGCTAATGCCCCAAAACTCTTGCCTGAACAAGGCTTCGTTCTTGGAGAGGTCGAAACTCCCCAGGAAAAGATAACAATGCCCTACGAAAGTAGACGCGACATCAAGCCAGACTTGTCCAAGTTTGAAGATGCGCCACTTCCTAAGAACAATTCGGATACCTCAAAACGAGAACAGCGCAAACGAGACAAGACCGACGTTGTTGTCGTTCAGGATGATGGGAAGATCCAGACCGTGCAAGCAGAGCCCTCGCCACTACGGGAGACTGGCGACCAGGTATGGGAAGATGTTGCCTGGAAGAGGAACAAGAAGGATCGTCAGAACCGCGAATACGACGACAGGAGCTCGAGAGTTTCTGTTCCTGCTGACTACTATAACGCCAGTCCTTCTAGAGACGTGCCAGCCAAAGATGTCAGATCTGACGTTGAGTGGAGCACCTCTCGAGATGAAGGTCGCAGCCGTGGCTTTGACGCTGCAGATGTTGCAAAGGTAGTTGCGCCAGCGCTCGCCATTGGTGCTATCAGCTCTTCCAGAGATACCGCCTCCCGGGATCGTGGTTCTGGCAACGAGCGGGATACTCCCAAGAAGTCACAGAACCAGTGGAATGATGACGACTACTACTATGATGACGATAGATCTCGTATCTCCGCGCCCGTAAAGACTTCTCATCACCGACATTCATCCCGAAACGTTTCATCTCGGAACGTGGATTCAGACGATGAGTGGGAAGACACTAAGGAAGACACCAAGCGTTCAAGAAAGCACAGAAAGGGCCGCGAGTCTCGCGACGATGATAAATACCGGCCATCTGCGACCTTGGATCCCGTTGACTGGCGATCATCGCGAGATCGCTCACGGGAGAGGTCGAAAGATCGGAGAGATAGGTCACGAGACAGGTCAAGGGATAGAAGAGACAGATCAAGAGAAAGGTCTAGGGACAGAAGAGACCGATCAAGAGATAGGTCTCAACACAAAAGGTATGACGCCGAGGAAGAGAGGCCAAAGAAGTCGAAGCGCGATTCATATGGCTACGACTCGCCCACTCGGTCGCTGGCAGCTTCTGAAATCTCAGTCACCAGCTCTGGTAGCAAGAGAAGCAAGCGGTCCAAGCGAAGAAGTGGAACTGAAGACTTTGATCACCCCAGAGACTCACCATCAGACCGCAAGCGCGACTACTTTGAGGACCGCGACGTAAGCTCTGTTGTGTCTGAATCGCGTGGGGACGACCGCCGACATGAGAGCGGACACAGACGAAAGTCCTCCCGGTACGATGATGACGATGCGAAGTCAATTGTGTCTTCGTCCGGCTCTTCCCGCCGGGACAAGGAGTACAGAGACCGCAGAACTCCAGAGAAGCAACCTAGCAGTAGTGTGCTCTCCGGCCTCTTCAAGTCACGCAAGGACAAGAAGGATTCTTTTTTAGATAATGCCGACACCCTTGGCGCAGGTGTCGGCCTAGCGGGCGCGGCGACCATTATTGCGTCCGACGCTGCTCGCTCCAACGCCGCCGAGGCTCCATCGGATCCGGAGCAAACTCCTTCTCATGATATCCGCCGTGTGCGAAGCTATGAAATGGTTGACCCCGATGTCGTGCCCCGCGTTATCAAACCCGCCATTGACCCTCAATATGGCGATCTTCTTCCTCTCCCCCCTAGCGAACCCGCTAGTCCTACTTCTGGCCCCGAGGATCTTCCTCCTCTTCCTGATAGCCGACCTGACACTCCTCCTGAGGAGCGTGCGATTCGAAAAACTCCCTGGACCCATCAGCGACGCCGCAGCGCTTTTGAGACTCCTACCAAGTCGCCCAGCCGAACAGCTGTTCCCATTCAGCTCCGTCTTGGTAACCGATCAAACCCTGCTTCCCCTGTTAGCTTCAGGGCATCCCCGGCTAGTTCTCCTATAACCTCTCACTCGGATGCCGCGGCCATGTCAAGGCGAGTAGCTCGGCCAACCTCTTGGGACAGCAGCCGTGAGATGATGCCTCTGTATCTTCTTGAACAGGCACGCCATTCCCAGCCAACAACTGGTTCAGCTCTCCCTGCCCTTCCACCCAGTGAGCCTAGTGAGGCTTCTTCAAGGAATTCACCTGAACCTGAATCCGAGTTTCATAAGCGCAGCGATGACTATTTTGGCCCCGAGCTTGATTACACCGACTCTGCTCTTCGCATCGACACTGGTTCCTCTGAATCGCTTCCTAAGGACACTTTCGCAGAATCTGAACAAACCACACCTCGCGCAGAGTTCATGCCAGGAATTCCGGCACCATTCGCCTCTGCGACGCCTGCTGATGAGCCAGCAAAGGAGCCTACGACTCCCCAGCCGATGCCTATTGAGTCTACCAGTAAGGACATGGGTAATGACCTGTACTCTCCCACATCCTCACCCTTGCCACTTGACGCTGCGGATTTGGCTTCCAGTGATCTTGCCCAGGATAAAGAAAGCACTGACTACACCGAAGACAAAACTGGCGACGTCACACCTGCTGACGAGCACTTGTCTGACGTTGGTGGCCATTCCGAGCACGTCTCGCCTGGAGAAGATGCCCCCAAGTCCCCTTTGGCCGGTCCTGATCTGGAATCTGTTTTTCAGCCTTCTGTTCAGCCTCCTACTGAGTCGTCGGCCAATCCTGTCACCACTTTCGTTGAGGAGCCTTTTGCAGAGGAACGCACCGAAGCACTGCAGTCACCTGCTGAAGAGTTTTCTGAACCAATCCAGGAACTTGTTATTGAGGATACAACCGACCAGGTCGAAGTGACCCATCTCTCGCCAATCACCGAAGTCTCCACTGATAACAGCCTACCTGTTGTTGAGCCTGTGACCGAGGATACTTCTCGGGACTTTATGTTAGAGCCTGTTGTTGAGGATGTCACAACACCGACTACGAAACCAGCTCAACCAACTGATGAGCCAGCGACCGAGCCTGGCGTGGACATTGTTCCTGAGATAGTTGAGCCTTCTGATGAGCCAGCAACTGAAGCCGCCGGTGACGTTTCTAATCAGCCATCCGAGCCAAGCAAAGAGAGGGATAGCGCACCAACCTTTGGACCTATTATTGAGGATGTTACAGACTCGAACGCTCCTGGCGAGCTGACTAGTCAACCTGTTGCTGAACCTACGAAGGAGATGGTTGAGATCCTGCCTCGTGAGGTCGAGCCGGTCATTGGACCGCTTACCCCTGATGTCGTAGTTGAGCCTCCGTCGCAACCAGCTATTGAAGCTCCTATTGAGTCCATCCCTGCAACTCTCGAAGGAATCGACGAGAAGCCATCGGATCCTGTTCCTCAGCGTGCGGAGAACGAAATCACGACTGAAGACTGGGAAAGCATGACCACCAAAGACAGAAGGAACCTGAAGAAGAAGCTGAAGAAGAGGGGACTCGAACCTATCATCCAAGGCTCTTTTGACCTTCCGGTTTCCACACCCGAGGCTAGTAAGGATGACCGAACTGCTCGGGACGATGAATCTGCCGTAAAGCATGAAACTTCCGAAACAAAGCCGGCTGTTCCTGAGATCGAAGAACTTGCAGAATCAACCATGCAACCTGTCGTCGAGCGATCTACTACTCCTCCAGTTATCGACGTGACTGAGCCTCAGGTCTCCGAACAGGAACTGCTCACAGCTGCCGACGTTGAGGAGCCCTCAAAGTCTGTAGACGAGATCCTGCCGACTGAACCGGAGCCAGCCATTAACCAAGAGACTGAAGACGCTCTGAAGGAATCGGACGTTGTCAACGAGCCTGTGGCGACTGCCCCTGAACATTTGGCTGAAACTGAAGCTGTCAAGGCAGAGGATACACCAAAGTCCACTGTGACTGGCGCTGATACCACCAATGAAGAGCTGGTAGCGTCTCCGTCCAAGAGCAAGAAGAAAAAGAAGAAGGGAAAAGCGCAGCAGCCAGTGGAAGATGAGCCAACCCCCGCGGAGGTCAGCATTACAGAACCTGAGATTCCAGTCGCAGAAGCCGAGAAAGACGCTTTCGACGCGTGGGCAGAACCAAACGCACCTGCTATTGAAACCCCTTTGGAGACCCCCGCTGAACCATCAGAGAACACCGCCGAAGGTGCTCTAGAAGCAGCTTCTGTGGAAGCACTGATCAATGACACAGCCGAGCCAGCTGTTGACGCAGATGCTTTCGATGCATGGGTGGAGCCAGATGCCCCGGTTGAGAATGTCGATATCCCCAACAATGTGCCAGAGAAGCCTAATGCTACTTCTGAACCGGCTCCTGAAATACCTACCGAATCAACGCAGGCTGACGATGCCACTTCTTCGAAGCCAAAGAAGAAGAAGAAAAAGAAGAAGGGCGCTAAAGCCGAAGATGAACCAGTCGTTGATAATCAGGAGGCCGTCCAGCCGGAGGAGTCCCTGCCCGTTACTGAAGACCAGACCAAGAACCGCTCTGAGGACATGACTAGAGACTTGAGCGAGGAAACGACTGCCCAACCTGCTGAGGCCGGACCTGAGCCTACTGATGCGACTCAGGAGAAGGAGGCTATCGTATCGCAGCCCATTGAATCTCCAGCCAAGAATATCAGCAACCAAGTAATTGACGTGGACGAGTCACCAATCCCTTCTGAAGCTCATAGATCCAAGGATGACGGACACTCCCGCTTTCGACCCTCCAATGGCCTTTTTGCCTCTGGAGGTATGTCCGCCATTGGGTCAGCTTTCAGAAAGATGTGGGGGGCTCATGACCAAGCGAGGCCAGAAATCCCCTCTACCACAGCCCGATCTCATGTTGCACAAACCGAGGCTCAAACTCATCCTGCGGTCGCCATCGCAGATAAGACGGAGACCATTGACAGCAAGCCCGATGTTCCTCCTACGAGCGTAGACCAAGATGCAACTGTCGACCACGCAGCTCCCGCCAAATTTGAGTCTCACGTTTCTGAGCCACTCTTCTCCCAAGGAGATGCGCCGGTAGACGAGTCTCAAACACCTTCCATTGGATTGGAGCCTTCTCAGGCTGACGAACCATCTAAGGCCACTAATAATGCGAACCGTGATCTTGCCCAGGATCAGTTGGTGCCTACCGCTGGATATCAGCCTGCTGATATAAGCCCGGAAGACACAATGAAGTCCATTGAAGCCAATCCTGATCAGCTCGCCAAAGAGGAAGCCACCAATATGGCAGAGGGTGAACAGGTGAAACCAACTGAAGAGACAGCCGAAATTCTAGAAGCTGATGCATTGGGTTCAAAGAAGAAGGCGAAGAAGAACAAAAAGAAGAAGAAGAACCAGGCAAGTCAAGAAGAGACTCAGGGTGATGAGAACAAGGATGAAGCCAAGCAAGATGAGGTCATACAAGAATCTACTCTCCAGCGGGACACATCAGAACCTACCGAACCGACCGTGGAAACCCCCAACACACAACCTACGAATGAGGTTTCTCGCGATGCCGAGGCGGAATCTGGGCTTCAAGAAAAGCTTCAGACTGAGGAAATGCCACAGGCTGAAGGGACATCTCAGACCGAGGGCAAGTCAGCTGAGCTCGAACTGGAGGCACAACCGGAGGAGAAGGTAGTTGAAGTCGAACAGAAACCACAGACTGAGGAGCAGGCACCAATTGAACAGCAACCACAGACCGCAACGCCAACTGAAGCCGAGGAGAGACCAGCCGAAGCTGAGCAGCAGCGACAAACTGAAGAGCAGGCACCAATTGAGGGGTTACCGCACACTGAGAAACCGACTGAAGCCGAGAAGTCAGCTCAGGTTAAGGATGAGCCAACCGAAGCTGAACAGAAGTTGCAGGCGAAAGGAAACCCGGCTGAAGCTGAGAATCAACTACAAACTGAGGAGAAGTCAACCGAAGCCGATGAGAATCTAACTGAAGTTGAGAAGCAGCTGCAAGTTGAGGATAAGCCAGCCGAAGTCGAGGAAAGGCCAGTCGAAGCTGAGCAGCAGCCGCAGAATGAGAAGCCGGCGGACAAGGAGGCTTCTAAGGAACTATCCCAAGCTTCTGAAGATCTCCCCGCCAAGTCTTCCCAAGACGAAGCCCAAGACAAAGCCCAAGACAAAGCCCAAGACAAAGCCCAAGACAAAGCCCAAGCTCCAGGGATCTCAGATGCAGACCGAGTTGTCAAAGAAGCTAGGGAAGCCGAAGAGCAGGCTGCTCGTGACGCAGAGGATGCCGAGGTTGCCAGTGAGAAGGCGGAAATTGAAACTCTTCTCGAAAAGAAATCTAAAAAGAAAGGACGGCTTCTAAAGAGAGACCAAGCCCGTCTAGCTGCTTTGGAAGAAAGTCTTGCCAGGAAGGCAGAAGCTCGAGCTTCCCGCGAAGCTGAAGAGCAAGCCATTAAAGAATCAACCGAAGCTGCCATTGCCAATACCCCGATCCAGGCATCTCCTGAAACACACGCTACGTCACAACAGGTCAAGGAAACTCGTGATGTAGATGCCCCTCCAGCTGGCGAAGAATCTACTGCTGAGAAGACGCCTGACGTGAGCGAAGCCCAGCCAGCTGAGGTTTCTACTGAGGATGGAACTAAGGAAGTCAGTCAATCGACTGAGGATACCGGGACCCAGGCCCCCTCAGAAGTGCCCATTCCAGAGCCATCCGGAGAGAGCCATGATACCACTGGTATGACTCCGGCCGCAGAATCGCTCAGTGCCCCCGCCGAAGATGAAGCTGCGGAGCCTACGAGTGGAAAGGAGTCGAAGAAGAAGGAAAGGAAGTCTGTTTCTTCCGATGAGACTGGGGAAGCACAGGATGTGGCGCCAGGGAACGCTGAGGCCCCAACCCTAGTGTCTGAACCTCAAGAACTCGAACAACCCTCCACCAGTACAAAGGAAGCGCCTGCCACCGACGAAATCCCCCAGACTCCAGATCTAGAGGACACGGCACCTGATGTGTCATCTACGGATACTAAGCAAACCGAGATTCCCACTTCAAGCGATCTCGTGGAGCCACCTGCCGAGCCAATTGCTGAAGGCTTGCCTGAAGGAACTTCGACTGCTGCAATGGACGAGGCCGAGGCCGAGGCACTGTCTGAGAAGAAGAGTAAAAAGAAGAAGAAGAAGAAGAAAAGCCTCTCTGTCTCAGATGAAACCGAGAAGCAGCCCGAAGCCGAGTCTTCGCTTCAAGAAATTACTGAAACCACCCCCAAAGACTTGGCTTCTGACGATGTCCAGGATCCTGCTGTCCTGGAAGCATGCCCTGAAGATTCCACCAAGCTCGAGCAGGCTGGTTCCGATTCTATAGAGCCGCCTCCTCCTGAAGATAGAGAGGCCCCTGTCTTGGAACCGGAAGCGATAATCACTGTTCCCGAGGTTACCCCAGAGAGCGATAAGCAGACACAGCCGGCTGATGTCGAGATCCCTGTAGAAACACCTTCCGTTCAGGAACCAGAAGTAGCCGTTGAGGCCGCCAAGACACCAAGTGCCGAAGCTGTTGATCAGCCTCCCGAAGAATCTGTCCCGAACGTCGATGATCCTGAAGAACCTGCCTCCCCAAAACTATCTAAGAAAGACAAGAAGAAAAAGAAAAAGGCAGAGAAAAAGAGGGCTGCTCTTGAAGACACCACTGGCGCCGAGTCTGGCATTGTCGTTCCATCTGAAGACATAGAAGCTCCACCACAGTCAGAGGTTACCGATACCCCGGCCGAAAACACCACCGATCCTCACGATGAAACTCCTAAGCAAACTGAGACCTCCGAAACTCTCAACGCAGAAGATAAGGCGGAGGATGAGCATGCTGCTGCTACTCCAGCCGACGATGACAATGTACCGAATACCGGTGATTCCGGGCAACTTCCTAGTGAAGAACCAGCTAGTCCTGAAGACGAGCGGGGTGGGTTTAGCCTCCATCAATCCCAGAGCGACCGAAAGAACAAGGCTAAAGACAACCATTTTGAAAACCTGCAGGACCCCAAGACCAATCGTCCAACGGAACCGGAGCCGAATCCGGAACCGGAAAAGCAGGACGCCGCCGTCGCCGTCGTGGATGAGGCTGAGAGCCTAGGATCTTCTGGGGGTACAAATCGGGAGGAGGACAGGAGCGAGGCTGGTAATCTTGAAACCCCTGTTGAGCCCGAGACAAAGCTGGTGCCGGAATCAGAAGTGGGAAAGGAGAAGCTGGAAAACGACAAGGAATTTGCTGGTCTGTCCAAGAAACAGATCAAAAAGTTGAAGAAGGCCAAAGCTCTGGCTGCTTTGGAATCCTCAGCTCAACCAGAAACATTTGGGGAAACCGGGACCTCCCAGGAGGAATCAACGGAACCTGCGGTCGAATGGGGATCTGAGCCAAACCAAACGCAGACTGAACCTGCGGCTGAAATGTCCACCGGGGCAGAAAATGAGTCTGACCCCAAGATTGAAAATGAAACACTCCACGAGACGGAGACTGTACCTATAATTGAGCCTGACATGGAAGCTGAATCAAAGTCCGAAACTGAAACTCAACCGTTGGACCACCTCAATACTCAACCTACGATCGAGCTAGCTCCTGCTGAGTCTAAAGCTAATACCGACGTCCAAAACTCAAGGCTCGAGTCTGAACAACAGATAATTTCCGACCAGGGCTTCATTGCTCCCGAGTCAGAGGTTGAATCTGCAGACCAAAAACCGGCCGACGAGAAGGAACGAGATACTAACGTCATAGCTGAGCAGGACGCAGTAAAGGAGTCAAATGCCCCCGCAGAGCATGTGCCTGAACTAACGGAAGCGGTTGATGAGCCAGTCAAAGTCGTTGAAGCTCCTGGAGTGGCCATCAAGGTAGAAGCAGAGCCTGATGTCACATCCAAGCCAGACTGCCTCGAATTGCCTGCTGGAGATACTCCGTCATGTCTTTCGAAGAACAAACAGAAGAATGAAGGCACGGCAGACGTTAACGTCTCTGAGGATGTTGAGGTTACTCAACCAGCCGAAGAGCTGCTAACTGGAGTTTCTCCCGAAACTTCATGCCAACCTGATCCCGAGCATAGCGCTGACGGTGCACCAAAGCATGCTCCACTGCCCTCCGAACATCTCACCAAGCCTGAGCCAGTGACCGAAAACATTGATTCCGTAAAGAGATTTGAGAAAAAGCCGGAGAAGGACGAGGCTACCGATCTTGAGCAGCCAGAGGAGTCGAACAAGCATGTTAATGTTGATTCTGCTCTGAACCTTACAGCTGCCGATGACCCAGTTCTCCCGCCAAACCAATCTGAGTCCACAAAGCCAGTCGCGGAGACATCGCCTTTGTACCGACCTATCTTTAATGATGCTCCTACGTCCGAACAAGAAGCAGCCCCGGAACTTTCTGCTTCTCCTACAGCCATCGCTGAAGACAAGCAGGACACTTCGTTGGATTCAACCCTTGATTTAGCTGAGGATGTAATGCCGCAATCTGGTTTGACTGAGGGCAATGTCACTGAATCTGCTCCTGAACCCCAACGTCAAATATCTACGCCTGAAGCCGCTCCTAAGTCCCCTGTACTTCAAATCGAGCCGAAGATGAGAGATAGTGAAGATGGCCAGAAACTTGAGCTTTCAGAACAATCTCCTGCCAAGAAGGATGGCGAAGGATCCGCAACTACCAGCACGGAAGTCCCAGAAACATCGAAGACGTCTAATTACTCGACTGTGCCTCAGCCCGATATTACTGAATCCAATGCCTCCCAAGAACCATCTGGACTCTCCGAGACTCTGCCTGAATCTTCAAATGAGGTGATGGATACTACCGACGAGCAAGAGCCACTAAAACCTGTCCTTGAACGCGCAGAAAATGAATTTACCACTGAAGAGTGGCAGGCTCTCACCTCTAAGGATAGAAAAAACATGAAGAAGAAGCTCAAAAAGAAGGGTCTTGACCCGATCATCAAAGACTCTTTTGAATCGACCGCTTCTGCGGACGAAGCGTTGCCCAAACCTGCTTCTGAACCAGCTCCTTCTAAGTCCCAAGCTCAACCAGAGACGGTGGCTAATGAAGTCCCCGGAGATGCAATTGATTCCGTTACCGAAGCTAGTGGGCGATTTGCAGATGAACAAGCATCAACTACGCCAGAAAAGCAGGATAAGCTCGACTCCGGCGTCCTCGACAACAATACTGGCGCCAAGAAGGACAACTATCTCGATGCTGTTGATGAGCCCAAGGAGCCAAATGAACATGCACCGGAAGTCTTGGGATCCCCGGAACCTGTTTCCACGGTCGCCCCAGTCCTAGAAAATGACCAAGCTACATCTGAACAGCGGGAGCCTGAAACAAGATCAGCTAAAGGCAGCGACACTTTACCCGAGGTCGAGCCAATAACACAAGAGGAGTTTGAGAAAGAGGTCTATGCCTCTTTGCCAGCTGGAGATATAGCCTTCCAAAGTCCCGGCCCTGATGATACATCTGATGTTGGACCGGCTGAACAATCGAAAGTTGAAATGTCACCAGAGCGCAATCCGGCTCTAGACAGAGAAACTCAGGCGGATCAAACGATTAATACAGATGTGGAGGCACCAGTTAAGCCTGAGCAGGCACTGGTAGCTGAGGAACCGTCTGAAACCAAGGTTGAAGCCGTGCTAGAGTCAGAAGCCAAAACCTCGTCGGAGAAGAGCAAGAAGAAGGAAAAGAAGGCCAAATCGTCTAGCCTTGATACAACAGAGGCCTCTGAACCTAGCGGCAAGGCAACTGAATCTGTCAGGATCCATGAGGAACAGGAGGCTCCTGTTCTTAATGTGGACTCCCCGCTTAAGAATGAGATGGATACTGAATCTCAGGACAAGCAAGATGCGGCGATTCCTCTTCCACTAATGGATGATTTCTCGCGATCGAGAGAACAGAGCCCATTTGCAGTTGAACAACCAGCCCAAGACGTCACAGCACAACAGCCCGCAGAACAAGAAACAAGCTCCGGTTCAGTCGAAACGGTCAACGCGAGTATCCCAAGTGGGAGTTCCGAGGTAATTGAGAAGCGTGAAGATCACCTTGGAAATGAAGCTGCCCCTACTAGAGAAATAGAAGACTCGTCGCACGCCGATACGCTGCCGATTGAAAAAGAGGAAAAGGAGCAAGAAGGGGAGACACATCAACCGGCACAAGATCAGAAGATGGATTCTAGAACATCAGGAGCTATGCTAGATGTCCCTACTACAGCCCAGGAGATAACATACGCCCCTGAACTTAACTTACAACCTGGACCAACACCTTCATCAACCCAACCAATCCAAGAAGAGACCGGCAACATCGAGCAGAACGTTGAGGATACCGCTACGGGCAAGCACAAGAAGAAGAAAGAGAAGAACAGGGCGGAGTCCTTGGTTGCTGATCCCACCTTCATAACGGAGCCAACTGAGCCGCCCAAGGAGGACATGAATTCCGAGCAACTCCTTCGTGACCCAGAATCAGCTACCGACACACCATTACCCAACCAGGATATCCACCGAACACGAACCGAGTCACTTACCACTCATGAGGCTGATCTTGATACAAAGACATCACCGGATCAGCATTCTGACACTTCGCCAGCTGGCGATTCGTTGGAGAAGGGAATCGAGAGCAAGGATGAGCCTATGCCACTGGGAGAGGTCATTCCGGAAACTGTTATACAGCACTCCGAAGGGCATCAAAGTCGTGTCGAGCCTATCGAATCTCCTGTCGAACCGCCATCAAGTCGAACTGAGCCAGAAATCCAAATCGAGGATGTTTTGAGCCCGTCGTCCAAGAAGAACAAGAAAAAGAAGAAGAGGGGCAAGGCTGCCGAAGCATCAATGACAGAGTCGACGGAACTTATCAAACCAGCAAACGACATACATGACCAGCCATCTCATACTACTGCCGGCAAAGCAACTAGAATTATAGATGATGCACCAGGTGACGCATCCACTGGTGCTGGTACGCTCATCGAGAACAGAACTGACCCGTCGAAACCAACAACGGGTGAAGACGTAAAGCAAATCGAATCAGATGCGCCGCTCACAGAACAGCCTACTCAACGTTCTGAACCATCATCTGAGCTCCCCGTAGAGCCGAACGAACCAGACACAACGATTCGCAAACCCGATTCCCCGATTCAAACTGTACCTGATGCCGCCGAAGGTGCCAACTCTCAACCTCTGACCCAAGAACCTGAAGCAGTGCCTAGAAAAGTGGAGACAACCAAGCAGGAGAATTCTAAGTTGCCTGCAGATAGCTTGATGCCCGGAGCTGAAGACGTTGGATCAAAGCTAGACACCGAAAATGTCCAAGAGACGCTTGTGGCAGAGCCGACACCCCCACCAAGCTTGTCTAAAAAGGATCGCAAAAAGAACAAGAAAAAGAAGCAATCCGACGGGGTTCAGTCAACAACTCCCCTGCTCGAACAGGTGAACCTGGAATTAGAACCGGCGCCGCTAGTTGACGAAAGCGTTGCAGTGGACATTGATGCTCCTACTCCTGCTCCTACGCCTTCTCGAGATGTCATCACCGAGCCTGCGTCTACCCCGGTTGCTCTTATCGAGGAATCTAAAGCTCAGGATACACCTCTGCCGATGGACGAAACCACTGGGGGGCACCCAGCTGCTTTTGACGAACCTGTGCCAATGAACGACACTGCAGATAAAGCCGTATGCGGTAAGGATCATGTTATTCAAGAGCCTGCTGTTCCGGCTGAGTCTTTGCCTACTTCTTCTACACCAGCAGCTGCAATGCCGTCCCAGGGCTCGTCCACTTCTAAGATAGCTAAGAAGCAAAAGGAAGCCAAGGGATTGAAACAGGAAAAGACAACCCCAGAACCTGCCGTTGCAAAAGAACCCACAACTTTCGATAAGCAGATGGGCGGACTACTACAGTCAGGAGAACCAGTCACCCCAGCCAAGCAAGAAAAAGGCGCCTCTCCGACCATAGTGCCAGAGACTGCCCCAGGAGCGCCAGTTGATGTGAATCCTCTGCGAGACTCGGCCGCTGTACTGCCAACAGATGAGATGCCCACTCCTGATGCTATAGAAGATCCATTTCCATCGGTTCAGCCAGTTGATGCGACCCCTGCGATGCCGTTGGAGCCACCGACCAAGCCACTGCTCTCCGATGAACCCACAGTTTCTGATACCAAACCGGTTACATATAACGTATCTGATGGTGTTATGTTCGACGACAACACAAGCAGGACAGAGACTAAAGGGAGGGAATATAGTGAAGAGCAAAGTCCGGAAGACAAGGAGGGCAATGCACACGAAACCCGGGCTGCAAAATCCCAAAGTGACAGAAAAGGTGCGGTAAGGAGGGAGTCAAAAAAGTTCAAGCCGATATTTGAGGATACGAGCCAGGATGCGAGCCCACAAATGGATACCAGCGTCCGGGAAGGTGTAACAGCAGGTCAAGAGGCCCGACAAGTCAAGAACGAGAAAGTGAAAGACGACCTCTGGCGTGATGGCCATGATCTCCAAGACAAGATGAAAGACACAATGGTTGATATCGAGGACAAAAGCAACGCAACAAACAGGAAACTGGAACCTTCGAGCCGAAAAAAGGATGTGGCATTATCAGAGGACGAGATTTTGCCTGGCATGCCGGAGGAAGGCAAACACTCAGGGACACGGGCGACGAAATCTAAAGAACCTATTGCCGCCGAAGATATGGGACCTAGGATTGAGGGAGAGCGCAAGGAAACACCAGGGGGGGTACGAAAGGAGACCTTTGAAAGTCCCGCACTTGGCCGAAATTTGGAGTTATCGCGAAGATCTCCTCAGCCTCTTTTACGCCGTGGATCCGATATCGAAGAGCCCAGAAGTGGCCTGCTACGAGAAGACAGCAGAACCTTTACACCACTAACAGGCACGGAATCCGACCTTAGTGATCTACGAAGATCTCCAAGCAGACTTCTAGAATCAGTGCCTGAGCTGCCCGAGGCAGAGGTTGAGCCGACCAAAAGGGCGTTCTCACCACCAGACATCAAACGCGACATGAGTCCTTTTAGTGAGGGGTCTAGCTTTCAGTCCCGGAGTAGACGCGTGAGTGAAGAGAGTCGGCGTGATAGTGGTTTTGGGGGAGAAACGCCAGTTCAGAGAAGAAGCAAACGTCTCAGCCAAGAACTGTTACGCGACAGTGGAGTTCACACCGGAGACTGGTCTGAACAAGAGCGTCAATCTCAGCCAGCTCAAGAACGCGCGGTTTTGAACACTCCAGAGCCAAGGAGCGAGCGCAGACTCCGTCGGTCCCCACGGGGCACGCCGGTGCTCCGGGAGCCGCCGGCGCTGGCCCCAATACCGGAGCCCGAAAAGAAGGAGCGGAAACTATATGGAGCCCTTACTCCGGCCGGGGCTGCAGCAGGTGCGGGTACGGATTTAGCAGCAACACCACGAGGATCTCGACCCTCAACACCAAATCGACCAGCTCCTGGCCAAAGAAGCGTGTCAGACACTGCACCTACGACGCGCCAATCACCGACTCTCCTTGAGGGTTCAGGGCGTCGAGCTGTGTCTAACACCAGCCTCTCCCGCCGCCGGACCCCAGAGCCGCTTAGGTTGAGGCCTGAATCTCCAGGCATCATCCGACCCTCAGGCACCCCGCCTCTTCGGCGGAGTGACAGGCGAATGAGCAGCGATCTACGGGCTCTACGTCAACAAAACAACAATACCACCACCACCGATTCTACGCCCGTCGCAAATGAGGGTCGTGCCCGTACCAAGGAAATGGCCGACGTCTATGTAAGTAAATCCTCAGTTCTACTTCGTTGGAATCCAAAATTGACTCTCATCTTTCGCAGGATGGCTTCGGCGAAGGTCGCCTCGGCTCGCCCCGATCACCTACCCGGCCTCACAGCATGCGCCGCCGACAGAGTATGCAGGTTCTCGAGCTCGAGAACAAAGTAGAGCAGCTCATGGCCGAAAACCGAATGCTTACCGATGCCCGTGCCATGGCCGAGACAAGTCTGACCCAGCGAGCCGCCAACAGCCTGGCCGAGCGCGACGCCGAGATCGATAACCTCAAACAATCTTTACAGTTCCTTCAGAACGAAGTCTCTCGACTAACTGAAGTCAATGACGGCCTTGCGAGCGCCAATGCAGAACTCGCCAAGAAGGATAGTGGTCGCGTTACCGATCTAGAAAGCCGCCAGGCGGCTATCTCACGCGAGCTGGATGAGACCCGACGTGCCAAAACTACCTCCGACAAGTCTCTTGAAGAAAAGGATGCCGAAATCGCCGAGCTTCGCGCAAAACTTGACTCGGCTAAAGAGACAATTCGTGATCTTCAGCGCCAGATTCTTGAAGCAAAGGCCGGGAATGATCACTTCCTCAACATTCGCGACGAGGACCACTTCGACCATCGTTGCCAACAACTTTGCTCTCATGTCCAGCAATGGGTGCTCCGATTTTCAAAATTCTCGGATATGCGCGCTTGCCGGTTAACAAGCGAAATCAACGATGAAAAAACAATTGACCGCCTCGACAATGCCGTTCTTGACGGCTCCGATGTTGACGTTTACCTTCGGGACCGTGTAAGGCGCCGTGACATATTCATGTCAATGACAATGAACATGATCTGGGAATTTGTGTTCACCCGCTATCTGTTTGGCATGGACAGAGAACAAAGACAGAAGCTCAAGTCACTCGAGAAGCTGTTGACCGAGGTTGGTCCTCCCGAGGCGGTGCGTCAATGGCGCGCCGTTACTCTGACACTGCTGGCCAAGCGCGAAAGCTTCAAGCGCCAGCGTGATCTGGACACAGAGGCTGTCGTTCAAGCCATATTCCAGACGCTATGCAAGATCCTCCCGCCGCCGTCAAATCTGGAGGATCAGATTCAATCTCAGCTACGACGCGTCATGAGGGAGGCCGTTGGCCTCTCGATCGAAATGCGTACGCAAAAAGCTGAATACATGATGCTGCCGCCCTTGCGTCCCGAGTATGATGCAGACGGTGAACTCACCGCGACGGTTCAATTCAACGCATCAATGATGAATGAGCGAAGCGGTAGCATCACTACCTCAAACGAGGATCTTGAAGAACAAGGCGCCATTGTTCGAGTCGTTCTGTTTCCACTTGTCGTCAAGAAGGGAGATGACAACGGTAAAGGCGACGAAGAAATCGTGGTATGCCCTGCCCAAGTCCTCGTTCCTCGCTCCAAGCATCCCTTGGGTGTTGCAAGCGATGGCGGAGGCACTTCTCTCAGTGCCCGCAGTCACATTAGTATTGTGACTGAGACATTAGGCCCGTTTGACGGAGAATCCACTATTTAGAAGGAAGAGTATGGGATATGAGAAGATACCAATGGGAATGGATATAGCCGGTGTTTTTTGGATTTGCTCTTTCAATGGCAATCGCGTTTCCAGCGAGTATTCCCTTTGTTTGTTGCGCTTTTATTACGACCTTGGAGGAAACGGAAATGATCTAACGATCTCAGTTTTTTGTTGGTTTTGTAATGCTTTACGTTGATGCTCCTTATCTTTTCATAACGGCCGGGTTCCGATTATTACTTACATTCGAGCCTTGATTTCTTTTATTTATTTGTACTAATGGTGTGTATGATTTGGACTTTGGAAAGATTGTATCTATTAGGCTCGACATGCAACTTAGACTTGTTGTAATGAGATGGTTTAGCACGATGTGTATCGACTGAACACCTTTTCTTTTACGGCCTGGACTACTCTGCAAGTTTTGAGTGATACAGGATGTGAAAACACCTATAAGATTGAATGATAGTGCTGTACATCAGTTTAAGATGGCTTTATTACAGGGAAAGTACCGGCGCCGGCTTAGAGAAACATGGTCACGCGAGCGTCTTTCGTATAATACAAGTTGCTGCTACTGAAAGCAATACGTCCTGCTGGCCTACTCTATATTTAATATACAATATTTCTAACTCAAGTCATGGGTCGAGGAACATCTTCATCCCCTTAACTCGATACCGAGTTCCCTTTTGTAGTTTACAAGACATATGCCCAACACCGTCGTAAATCATCCAAAACTATTCGTGAAGCCTGTGTCGCCCGGTGCCGAGTCTTCATGAGTGGCTTGATGCCTTTGTCTATCTCCTTGTCGCGAATGCTGCGCTAAAGCGATCGAGTTCGTCCTTTTGTGAACTTCCTTCACTTCTACTTGTGATCGTCCCATGGCGTTTCGCTTGACGAATGGCCGATTGCCATGCTTCAATTTGGAGCCTGACCCTAGCCGCCTGCTCCTTTCCGTAGAACTGATCCGTCAGTCTCATCAAATACCCGATCCGACTTCGGCAACCTAAATGACCCCCCTCAAGATCCTTCATTACGAGCGCAGTCATGATCTTCATCAAGGAATGCGGCAAGGATCCATCGACGACGCAGGGTTTAGCCACACGAAGAGCTGTTTCGATGTATCTAAAAAGTTGTCGCCGCGAAAGGCCCGGCCTCTTCAAGTACATCTGTCCCACCATTTCGATAAAGTCCATCCTGTTGCTGATGCCCATGCTGTTAGCGGGAATTGTCTTGACTGCATCTTGGGGGAAGATGTAAGCAATCTTCCAAATAAGACCGGGATCCAGATTGGGATCTTGCACTATGGCCTCCATGTGTGGTAACCAGAGATGCCAACTTGGCTGTTTTGGGGCTGGTCGATCTGGGTAAGTGTTATACGCGTGCCACATTTTGAGGGCGAGTTCAGTACGCTTGGCCAACCCAAGCGATTTGCCCAGAGTCTTTTCCTGTAACGATTGCGGTAGCAAACGAACTGACTTCATCAGTGTATCAATGTGTCCAAAAGTATCACTGCACGATATCAACTCCAGTAAGCCGCCATGCCAGCCGCTCTTTTCGTGCTTGCGCGCAAAGTTGACCATTCCCAACCAACCCTTTAGGTTTGATCGTTGCTGAAGCCAATCAGTCAGGAAACTGATGCCAGCTCGTCCACGCACATTGGTGAAGAGACGGGCGGCCGTGAATTGGAAGACTTCCGCTTCTGTCCAATCTCGTATGTCATGAGCTTTACGGACCAGTTGTGAAAAGTCGTTTATCGATATATGGGGAAAACTCCCCAGCTTCAACATTAGGTGGTAAGCTATCAAGCGGCGATGCGTGTCGTCTTTGCTCATCTCTAAACAAGATTTACAAAATCGGTCGAGCTGAGGTAATGCTGCCTTGAATCCCAGACCAAATCTTCGACCGAGGTATATATATCGACGCAGAACATGAGCTGAAGGAGCTCGTGAGGGGTCAACCCTATACCGAGACGCTTCTAACAGAATGTGGGCTCGCATCATCCCGAGATAATGGTCCAAGTCCAAATGAAAAATTTCGTATGAACCAGTCGTTCTCAAGAGCTCGTCTAATAATTCAAACGTCGTAGTCTGAGCTGGCATTTTCAGGACCGCCTTGAAGCACTGACGCCATACCTCCTTGCCGTAGGCATCGTGGGTTGGACGGTTTCGGCTTTGAGCAATGGATTGAAGGATCCAAATCCATTGTCTTGCACGCACGTTTTCCAGCGCTTCAAGTGCTCCATATCGCTTGGCTCGCTGTCTGGTTGTTCCATTGAACGGAAACAGAGCTATGATAAGGTCGTCAGAGGTGATTGTTCTCTCCCGAACCATGTCGACAATCTCCTGAAAGTAGGGTTCGCAAAAGCGGTATAATTGATCCGCATCTCTAAGTGCACAAAGCGAAGAATCGAGCTGTTTGTTGAGCTCGGCAAGTGTTGTGCCAACGGGTGAGAGGGTTGATGTTTGTGATGATGGTGTATCAACCACTAGTAGGCTATCATCGTACTTTATGCCCTCGAGCCATCTGAGGAAGCGTTCAAGCAAGCCAATCTTTTCCCCATGACGCTTTTGTGGCGGACTAGGGGCTTCCCAGCTCCAGTCTCCAATGTTGAAGGGCAATTCGATCGTCCAAGGGAAAGGTGAAGCACGAGAATCGGGAATGATGGCGGTCATGTGTCGCTTGCCCAGACGGCGTCGGCTCTCTATTGGGCCGGGGCAAGAGCTTAAGCTCCTGTGAGAAATCGGGCAGACGTGGTGAAATCGCTCAATGGCTCGGACTAGCATAGCATTGGTGATCCAGATACCGTCGATCGAGTCCGACGCAGGGCGCATGCCCAAACGACAGTATGGAGCAGCACATCGTCGAGACATTGGATAGGCACGCGCAAGAGGCCGTACTGTCGTCATCCGCCTTTATTCTGTCATCGCAGAATGGCTAGCTTTGTGCCTGAACCGCGAAGAAGACGAGTTCGATATGCTGGATCGTCATGCGGATACACAACGACTGAAGTCGTAGGAGTCGAATTTAGTCCACGAACAATCAACCAATCAAAAAAGAAAGATTAGCTACCCATGTTGTATTAGCTAAGCAGCTACGTATCGATACCAGTTACGCTTATGCCTCAGGCCTCACATTCCTATGTCGTGGGCCTCGCGGCCGAGACCCTCCCCAGCTGCCTCCATCCTCCACCGAGTCCACTATCCGCTTGTCCCCTTGCTGGCTTGCTTCAACTAGCGTCTCCTGGATCCGCCTTGAACAGCTGTCCAACACAAGTCCATGTGTCCAGAAGCCCCAGAACCCCTTTTGCTGTACGTTGATACGTCGTGCCATTTAATTGTCCCTGCGTCCCCTTGCGTCTTATTACGTCTTCCGATGATGAGCTGCATGCATAATTTCAATCCTGCTTGAAATTGAACTCGACAAGGCCATTCCAACAGTTTTGTTATATAGCTACACTGGACGTAGCGGCGCATGACATCCAATTCGCTCTTGTGCTTTGACAGGCTGAGAGCTATATAAATATCCCTGTCGTATCGCTCGGGCTATCTTAACGGACCGGACGGTGACCGTGGAGCTTTCCTAATTGGGAGCATCAACCAACAAGCCTGTCCCTGTCGGCTTCGTTTAAGTTACCGAGTTTACGGTCTTGTCGCCCTCTCCTGAACAGGACGCTGCATCTTGATCCCATTAAACATCATAACAACAACTCAGATACAATACTTGCACTTCCCATCGACCGCCACCGCTCGATGGCTTTGTGTGACTCCTTATCGACCCCAACTACGTCACAGAGCAGTTAGATGGAGCCCGTGGTGTATGAGGAGACCCCGTTCGCTGACTACCTCAGAGGTGAGCGAGCTCCCTCTTGTCCCGCTTTGGACATTCTGTTCGTTGTGCGCGAGCTAACATATTGCAAGATGGGGGAGATGAGCCCCAGGCCGACTGGGCGCCAGGTGCAATAACGCCCGAACCTGAATCATCCGCTGGTCGATCCAGCCCGTCACCACCATCCAGTCCTTCGCCGTTCGCACCTACAGGTCGACCCTTGGTCAAGCCAAGATTCCGAAACAAAGTTCCAAATGCGCTTCACTTACAAGCTCCTGAGCCATCATCGTTGCGATCCGCCAGTGGAAAGTACTCAGTATGTAGATATAGGCCTTTCCAACTCTCGATGATTGCTAAGAATGTTCGCCATAGACTGCTGTAGCAGCGAGTATCGACCGAGCCGACAACGCCAAATTCCTTGAGCAATTCCGATATACGATCATTGCATCTCAACTCTTAAGTGGCCATTCTGGATTGGGACAACCGCAACTGAGCAACAATGGGCAAAATGCGCCAACAAACGAAACCGAATCTCTCTTGTCAACCGAAGGCATTCTCGCATCAGTTGTTGCGGCTCTCGCTGTCGCAGTAGTATTGAGCTGGGTTCTGGGAAGTGGAGTAACCAAGAAGAGGCTTATATTCTTGCTATTTCTTTGCGTGGCAGCGGTCCTGTTGGGTCAAGTTTATATGAAGCGACAATGGTTGCGCTATCGAAGATCGCAATCACTTTCCGAAATAACCGCCTTCATTGAACGGTCGCACAACTTTGACAGCGCATCAGGGGCAGCTCTGTCTCTCATACAGGAAGTTGAATTGGTGTCACGAGGGTATCGACTGTCGGTTTACCCATGGCCTCATTTTCGCGCATTTACTAACTGGTATGCAGTAGCGCACCCCTACCACCAATCAGTCGCATAGAAGATCGCACCCAGACACGAAGATGTGTTCGCCTGCGCAAAGCTCTCAGGCAGTCTTTTGCTGAGGTTCTTGAGTCATATAACCAGGTTTGCACAGTTGTCAACGGATTTGCAGAACAAACGGACTTGGAAAAGTACTACGATATATACGACATTACCGATTTCGACATGTCGGACGCGCGCCGAGGTCTTAGCGATGAAGACCTAGAGGATCCGGAATCGTTGAGGACTCTCAAAATTCTCGCTGCCCGCTTCTTTACTGTCCGCAAGCTGTTTCTATGCGCCCTGTTAGCTCTGGATGCCAACGGCGATGCGCATGACTTGCTCCGTTGGACAACAGCGGTTGAGTCTCTCCTGAGCTTGAATAGCTCGACCCAAACTGCACATGCCAGACTGCAGAGTATCTTGAGTGAAGAAGATAGTGAGTATAAGATGCAAAATCCAGACGCTTGAACACATGCTCACATACCTGTTCAGCCTTTCCATCACCGCCGACGCCAAAGAACGCCCTTACACCTGGGAAGGAGCGCTGGCGGGCTCAACTCCGAAAATTGAATTCTCTCTCTAGCGGGATCAGGGGTTTGCAAGCGAAGCTACAACTACTTCGAGAAGAATCAGACAGAACACTGAACGACTCAAACGATATCTCGGAACTCGGCCCAAATCTCATGGCGCAGTATGAGTCCATCGGTATGGACCTAAAAGACCTAATGGCGGCATGGGAAGAAGGCAGGGCAGCTTTAGCACTCGGTATCGATAGGAACGAGAAGAGGCTCTCTTCAATGAGCACCTTGCTGTCGCCTGCAAGCTCTCTCAGTGGGCTCACCACCGTGAATGAGAACGGCGGAACGGCTGCTGCACTCAAAGCATTGACAGGCGAGTCTCCGCCAAGTTCCGAATATGCCGGTTCTGCAGAACAAGAAGCGCCCGAAGTGTTTGAAGCCGTGGCTCTACCTCGACCTCGGAGCATGCTCTCACGGGAAGAAAGAATAGCCAAGGTTCGAGAGGAGCGAGAGCAGAAGGCTCTAGCCCGACAGCACGTTGATGCAACCAAAGGCATGCTTCGCGAGTTAGAGACAGTCATCAACTTACGACCTCGAACCCGCACCAGCGCACCAGCTGGTCGGATTGTGTCCATGTAGGCGTTTTTCGACCCTATAAGACTAACCAACCAAGTCACGATCATTTAGCCGCCAATTTCCTACATCGTCTCTTCTACACACACTCATCACTATCATCTGGATCGACAATGACACGTTTTCCTACTCTCGCTATCATCTCACGATACGTCACACTTGCGCCACACAGACAGATAGACACGCCAAGCATCGAGGCAGCGTCACGACGACACGCACAGTTCTTTATAAACGGTACTATTCTATAGACAGGCCACGGAAGGCCAAGGCGTTTCAGGATCAGAGTTTGGGGGGATATGTTTTTGGACTTTGGATGTCTACTCTCTATCTTTTGCCAAAACTGAAACTTGGGCTATCATTTCCTTTACATACCAGAGCCGTGGCAGAAGCCTTACGACACATGTACTATACCTTGAGCCTGGTTTATTTCTTCTTTGTTCTTGCCCATTGGTCTGAAATTAATGAAATAGGGCGTAAACTTTTGCCAATGTATGATAGACAAATCTTTCCTAAGGAGTCAATAACATGAAGTTCGTGAGTACCTCACGCCTACGAGTTTAATAGTATCTCGTCCCTGCGCGAGACCTTCTGCCCTCTACTTAATAAGTCAGGTCCGGGGTTTTTGGATAGCCCTGGGGTATGGGTCACTTGAAGCGTGATTGGTTATCAGCAGGATTGATAGCCAAAGAGATTTCTAGATAACGAAGGTGATCCAAAAAGCCTATCTATCCAAAAGACCTCGACCTGACTCACCTAGATGAAGTCTAAAAAGAACCAGGAATTCTACTTGGGCACGAGGGTACATGGGCCCTTCACACTGCCCTGCCCGCCCCAGGATCGAATGAGAATTAGCCGCTTTCACTTTATACCCAGTTTAGCATTTTTATAGAAAGTTCAAATAAGAGTTATAATACATACAAGAATCTGAACTATACTTTGTTTACTTAATGATATTATGTATAAGTTTAGAGCAAATATGCTAATATTATGTATGTATTTTATCATAAGGTGGACCAGCCAATTCTTGTTCGACCCCCCAAGCCGCCCTACTTAGGTACAGGAGGTGTGGGGCTACCGTCAGCTCAACGACCAACGCGTCGCGTAGTCGAGGCAGTCGCGCGTTAAGTGGCTACCTTTCCGTAAAGCTGCCTAACAATTTCATTTCTCTTCCCCCATTCACCAGACAACTTGACATTCTCCCATATTCAAACAACGCCTTTCGGACTGTTTAATTCGATCTTACTCAATCAGCTTTTTATCTTCCTCTACTAATATCTTCCCTTCTATTAAACACTTCTTCATTCAGTTAGTGACCCCCAGCAATCGTCACCCCGCCCTTTTACATTTGCGTGGCAGCTTCGCGCATCAGCAAGAAAGTATCGGCGGAAAGTTAACAGACATAGCAGAAATGTTGGAGGCACGACTCGACCAGGCCAATCTCCTGAAAAAGGTTGTCGATTCCATCAAGGACTTGGTGCAGGACTGCAACTTCGACTGCAATGATACCGGCATTATGCTCCAGGCCATGGACAACTCCCACGTTGCCCTGGTTTCCATGATGCTCAAGGCCGAGGCCTTCTCTCCCTACCGATGCGACCGTAACATCTCTCTCGGTGTCAACCTCACATCCTTGACCAAAGTGCTGCGTGCTGCTCAAAACGAAGACATGCTTACGCTGAAGGCCGAGGATGGCCCTGATGTGCTGAACCTGCAGTTTGAGAGCGCCGAGAAAGACCGCATCAGCGAATACGATCTCAAGCTCATGGACATTGACCAAGAGCATCTGGGTATTCCCGACACCGAGTATGCTGCCACCATCGATATGCCTTCTGCCGAGTTCCGACGTATCTGCACAGATCTCATGGCTATGTCAGAATCGGGTTAGTCCTGAGTTCCTCTCCAATGTGTATTCTCACCCAGTATCTAACAACCCAACAGTCATGATCGAGGCCTCCAAGGACGGTGTCAAGTTTGCATGCAACGGCGATATTGGCAACGGCTCAGTCACCCTACGAAGTCACACTAGCGTTGACGAGCCGAAGCAAAACATCGTGATTGAGCTGACCGAGCCTGTCGCCCTTACTTTCTCACTCAAGTATCTGGTCAACTTTTGCAAGGCTTCCGGACTCTCGGACAATGTCAAGATCTGTCTCTCTAACGAAGTGCCACTTTTGGTGGAATACAACATCGCTGGCCAGAGCCACCTCCGGTTCTATCTTGCTCCCAAGATCGGTGACGAGGAGTAATCGATACTTACGATACGTTGCGATAACATCGTCTTGCCCGGCTATGAGTTCGGCGTTTGTCGTCACCGATATGGCCAAGTGGCTCTTGAGGAGTATGTGCGGAAGGACATGCGAGAAATGCGGATACCGTGGATGTTACTTGATTGTTGAAAACCTTCTGTGGGCATAAGAGGTTGTTGGACGTGAATGGGAATGAATGGGATAGATGAGGAGACTCATGGGCATCAAGTAGCCTAGTTCTTGGCTCTGCGTGTACTGACCAGCATTGACGATAATGATATTCGAAAACCTATTATTCTCGACTTTCCGAGGTTATCATGACATCAGTCTCAGACTCAATGTTGATGGACGTGACAAGGTCTTGCTGCTGTATTGCGTTCTTCCTTCCCTTGAACAACACGCTACCTTGTGATACTTCCTCGTGATGGTACCATTCTAATCATATACCAAATCGCACTTTTATTCTACACTTTTGAGCAAAGGCACAAATCAGCAGTTAATGTGGGGCAACGACTGTATATCGTATTGCATCGAGGTTAGCGGGGCACAAGATGAAATGGAAGTCACTAGCAACCTTTGGCTAGGTACTCATGTAGTGACTCAAAAAGCAAGGATAAAGAGGCTCAGCCGTTACCAATATTCAGCCGATTTGAGTCATTCTTGTTCTTTTTACAAGGTACCACTGCGTCTCAAGTATGTATATAGCCTCCATCTGATTCGATGTTCCTTGATCCACCCACTCGCCCCAGGTTGAACCAAAGTTTCTTGAAGTTGGCTCATGACTAACGTCAAGGTACATTCGATAGACGCTGCAATCAAGCTCTGGAACTTCCTTAGTACTACATCCAACCTGGGTCCAAGTTAGGCTCTATTTTTCTCCTTCTTTATCATTTTTCGACCTCTCAGCTTTCAACTAAGCGCCGGTTCTTACCATTCCCACTGTTCCAAGAGTCAAGTTAAGAACTTTTTGCTGACATAGAGCGAGAGATTTGTCAAGTGACGTCTTTCGTTCTCTAACATAACCTTCAACTGAATTTGTGTGGGCTGTCTACTGTGGGAACTACATACTATCAGTAAACAAGGTTCCGAGAAAGATATCATCTTGGCAACCATGTTTATCACTCCTGCAATGCCTGATACGCGGGTTCTCGCCGTGGCAAGCCATGTATGACCTCGACTACTGCTCTCGCACTTGTGAGATAGTGAGCCAAAGCTGACAATTTGTTTGTTCCAGGTTGTCTCGGGGTAAGTATTCCCTCTCTCGATCTTGACTAGGGAAATTGACTCGTTACAGTTATGTAGGCAACAAGATTGCCGTCTTTGTGTTACAGTCCTTAGGGTGCGATGTCGCAGCGCTTAACACGGTTCAGTTCAGTGAGTTTCTGCCGTTACATGGCAATTGGACTATATAAGAATATCTAATAACTTTAACTTGTAAAGGCAACCATACTGGCTATAAGCAATGGAAAGGAACCAGAGTTTCGGCACAGGAGATCATGGATCTGTGGGATGGACTGAAGCAGTCGTACCTGGACGATTTCGACGTGATGCTCTCTGGATACATTCCTGGCGCGGAAGCTGTCGACACTGTTGGGAAAATAGGCCGAGAACTCAAGGATAAGGCCAAGGAGACACCGGGCAAGTTCTTTTGGGCCCTTGACCCAGTCATGGGCGATAATGGAAAGATCTACGTGTCTGAGGAAGTTGTGCCAGCGTACAAGAGGCTCATTCACGACGCAGATCTTATTCTTCCCAACCAATTTGAGGCCGAGTACGTTAAGAGTTTCCATCAATACTTCTTGTCAGAGCTATTCTCGGCTAACGTACCCTTCACCACCAAAGATTGCTCTCGGAGGTCAAGATCCACGATATGGACAGCCTACGCAAGGCGATTCAGGTCTTGCACGACAAGTACAAGGTTCCTCACGTTGTAATCACCTCAGTCAACCTCGAGGCGCCAGACCACCCGCCCTCACATCTCTCCGTCGTTGGCTCTACCATGACCTCTACTGGCCAAGCTCGCTTCTTCAAGATCGTCTTCCCCTCCATCGACTGCTACTTCAGCGGCACGGGTGACATGTTTGGCGCTCTTATGGTGATCCGCATGCGCGAGGCCGTCTTCCATGCCGACGAGCGCCTGCAAAACACGGCCAGTTGGGTGAGTGATGACACTGTGTCAGCGACCGAGCTGCCCCTTGCCCGTGCGGCAGAAAAGGTTTTGGGCAGTATGCATGAGGTCCTGTCAAAGACCTGCGAGGGCATGAAAAGAGTTGTTGAGCGCACAACTGGAGAGATGAAGTCCGAAGACCGTGTCGATGAGGCAAAGGTCCATCTGGTCAAGAGTAAGGCGGCAGAGCTACAGCTGGTCAGGAATCTGGACTGTTTACGCTCGCCGGCGACAAAATATCACGCGAAGGCTATGTAGGAGTTTCAAAGAAGTAGATCAGAGTGGTTCTGAGGCCATTTACATAGAATAAAGGACAATTAGAAGTGGGTAGAGAAAGAGACGGAAGACGACGCCCGTTCACAGTTGCTCCAGTTTTATCCATCTATCTTCGTAACGGTGGAGTGATTATCTCAACCTGGTATCCCATCCGCATAGTGTCTTAGCCAGTCAAGTCTAGTACTGTATATATATCCCATTGATCGAAAGCGCAAATCATTAATTCATGCACCTGGGAAATTTAAAAAGTCGGTATTCTTCCGCCGCTTCTAATTAGCCAGTGCTGCCGAAGCCGCCAGCACCTCGGACACTCTCCTCAAGTTCTTGAACTTCAACGACCTCGGGGGTGTAAATGCGCTCCAGAATAAGCTGAGCAATGCGGTCGCCCTCCTTGACCTCAAAATCGGATTCGTTGTGGTTGAAGAGGAGGACCTTGACCTGTCCACGGTAGTCGGCATCGATGACGCCAGCGCCTGTGTCGATGAAGTGCTTGGAGGCCAGGCCAGAACGGGGAGCGATACGACCATCTATAATTATCGTTGCGTTAGCTAGTTGTCTCCATTTGCCCTACTGGAACTACACTTAGATACGTACAGGTTCCAGCGGGCACAGCCATGCTGATATCAGTATCGACAAGAGCCTTGCCCCGTGCAGGAATTGTCGTATCGCGGGCCGCGTAGATATCGTAGCCAGCGGCAAAAGCACTGCCTCGGGTAGGCAAACGGCCCTTCTCAGAGAGCTTCTTGATTTGTAGAGCTGGGGGGGCTTCCATTGTTGCGGCGGTCTTGACACGTTTGGCAGGAGGGGAGGAGATGGTGGTGTTGTCAGAGACGGTATTTTCGGCAGTCATTGTTCGATTAAGAGAGAGTAACGAAGAGAGGTTGAAATGTCAAAATTGTTCTAGAGGTTGGAGGTTAATGAAGGGCCAGCTTTAGTAGGGAGACGCGACGCGGTAAGGTTGGATGGGTAACGCGCTCGCTGAGGAATTGGCCAATGAGAGGGGCACAAGGTTTAAGTGGTTGCTTCTTTAGCAACAAAGATCCCAGTTATGATTAGCGACTCGATATAGCCAGATAGCTCTAGCAATATGGTAAAAGGTTTTGTCTCAATATCCATTCCCTCTAAAGCAAAGCAGCCGCCTTTAGGCTTCCAAATCGCGCCCGAAATCGACCAATCTGAGCCTTGTTGCATCTCTAGGATGGAATTGTGCCACCTTGGATCTGACCAAGAACCGCGCGGCCGCAGATTCGCGCGGTAGCTGTACATATGATGCTGAATTTTCGCCCTGAGCTTCAGCAAGCGTGTTCAGAAGGTCCTCCGTAAGCTGTCTCATCTCCATGCCAGCTGCTGTGACCTCGTCTTGACGTCCAGCGCCTTCACCACTGCCCTGTCCCCAAATCTCATCAATTCTGCGCTGTCTCTTGCCGTCTTTATCAACGACGTCTTTGAGCTTCTTCAGCTTTCCTTGAGCGTTAAAGCCGGCGGCTAAATCGTTTCCATCAACATCCATGAGATCTCCAACCACTGGTCCGCCCAGCTCTTCTGCCGCAAGCATTGGCGCCAGGTGATTGTCGATGAAACCAAGAAGGACCTTCATTATCTTGGATGTCTCCTTGTCATAGCTCCTCTTTTTGCTCCTGAGCTCTTGGAGCCGTTCTTTGGCCCCTTCTTCCTTAGTAACATGGGTGCTGGCGTCAACTTCATCGCGTAGGGATTGTATACGTGCGCTGAGAGCATCCCCCAGTAGAGCTTGATCCTTGAGACGTGCTTCATCAGCTTCAAGTTGACGCAGGAGTTGCTCGTGGGTCGCACGTTGCGAAGCGAGATAGGCATTGGATTCTTGGATAGTCTGATGGGTTTTGCGCAGAGCTAATAGCGCTGGAAGTAACGATTCCGGTGAGGGCAGAAAGGGATCTGACTCTGTTACTTCTTTGAGAGCCGTTTGGATAACACGCGCCTGTCCTGCTACAGACTGTGGGAGCTGAGTATTGTTTGAACGAAGCTATTCGAGAATTAGTAAATCATAGATAATAAACGACGGGAGCAATGTTTACCTTTTCCAACTCATTTTCGTGTTGGCGAACCTTTTCCTGGAGTTCCTGCAACGTTTGGTCAAGGCTGGCTGTGTACGCTTGTGCTGCCGCACGTTGCAACTTGTCCATGACGATAATGCAAGGCTTCACGGAAGCTAATTCAGCCTGAAATTGACAAACTTTCCCCAAAAACTGATAACAAGGCGGATAGTTTATTGTGAAGAGAAGAACGCGCGCCTTAAAAATGGATGAGAATTGATAGGTAGCCAATAGCAAAGATGCGTTGTCGTGGACGCGTTTCAAGGCGATAAAAATTGGTGTTTTTGGGTGGACGGGTGCCTACAATAAATAGTAGGTATCTTTCTATAAGTTGCAAAGGGAAAGCCACGCCGATGATGAGGTATATCACATAAGTTTGAGTGTACGTTTGCTCAGAAGTTGCTGTCTGTAATAAGTCGCTACGTCTTACTTAGATTAGTACGTAGCTAGGTACCTACCTATATTGATCCATCGTATGAGCTCCTCTTGCTCTGCAGCTCTTCAGCGCGCGGGGGTTCAGCTCTTCTGTGGGCCCAAGCTCAGCGCAATTCGTGGTGCACGTGACACTATATTGCTCAGACTCTGGGTAGAATCGCAGGGCAGGCTGCTTCTCCCGCTTTCTCTCGCCCCCAACGATTGACCTTGTCGTGTCATATTCTCTCTCTCCCCTTTTCCCTTCCATTAAACCCGTGAGGTTTCTCGTCTTTTTCATTCTCGGCGATTACACGTAGTCGTTCCTGAGAGTGTCTTTTTTCTTTCCTTCTTTGTTAGGTTCCTCCTTGGATTGGCCCTTCCCGTTGTCATCGCCGCTCTGGATTCATTGCGACAGCGAACGTCCTAAAACGCCGCGCGCCGATCTATCGAGAGAATCAGCTTCTCCTCCCTCCGCTTCCATCCGCCCAAGTTTCGCGACGTGATATCTCCCCGCTGGTTTACCGCGCTCGTGTTCAGGATTACGCAAACGCTGCGATCGATAAGCTTCGAGTCCCCGGTCAGAAGGTTTGAGCTGAGCACTGTGCCTCTTCCTTTTTGCTTTTCAAGAAGTCCGTCCCAGTACCGATCGCTTCACCTCTCTTCACAACCGTTCAACGTAATCATCACAAGACAATCATATCCGCCCTTTCTCTCTCCCGCCCACAGTCTAGGAGATCTTCCTGAGCATCAATTCGCCGCCCGCTGAAAGAGTTCTGGAACCCGCCCTTGAGCCCGAAACTCGAATCCCTTCTCCTTCCATTCAATTCGCAGCACGCACCGTCCTTGCGCGACACCAGTCACTTCACGAATACTTCACGAAGCGTACACCCAGCGAAAGCCACTACACCAGCACGTTTTCCTTTGAAAACCCCTGAGTGTATATAAGACGAACAATAAAAAAGACGATACGTTTCATACTGTCGACTGTGCCGAAAGGATTGAATTCGTGTGAAGCATCAATTTACAACCAAGCAAAAAATGTCTGCCTCACCCACCCAGCCGACGCAATCGGCCAAGCGCCCCTTGGAAGAGGCTTCTTCACCCTCTCGCGCAGGCGATCAGCCTGATGCCAAGCGACCTGCTCTCGACAAGAGTAAGCACGACGATGATGTCGAGGTTCCCGAAGCTCCTGCCGACGTTTCTGCGGAGGACCGCGAGGATAAAGTCAATGGCGCCACTAAATCTGAGGATGAGGACGATGCCGCTTTGGACCAGGCATCAGATGCTAAGGCCGCTGCTGCTGCCACAGTCGCTGCCTCTTCTTCTAATGCTGTGTCTTCTGCTGCCGCTCACGATGAGACGTCCTGGATCCATATCCGAGCGGTCATCTCTAGCCCAGAGGCAGCCACGGTTATCGGAAAGGGAGGCGAGAATGTATCCAACATTAGGAAGCTCTCCAACGCCAAGTGCACTGTCAGTGACTATCAGAAAGGAGCTGTCGAGCGCATCCTTACTGTCAGCGGAATAGTAGATGCTGTGGCTAAGGTATAACAATTTTCTGCTGAGGTACGGCTTCAAGACTAACTAGGTTCTAGGCTTTTGGTTTAATCATCCGAACACTGAACAACGAGCCCCTTAACGAATCCTCAACTGCATCTTCCAAGACATACCCCTTGCGATTGCTGATTCCGCATATCCTGATCGGTTCCATTATTGGTAAGGGTGGTGCTCGTATTCGCGAGATTCAGGAGGCATCAGGCGCTCGACTGAACGCATCCGATTCATGCTTGCCCATGTCGACCGAGCGATCTCTGGTGGTGATGGGTGTTGCCGACGCCGTCCATATTGCCACCTACTATGTTGGCAGTACCCTTCTTGAGCAGCTTAACGATAGGTTCGGAGGTCCTGCTGCGTCCGCCTATGCCACTCGTAGCGGTGCCCCTGCTGGATCAATTCCGGGTGGTATGCAGGTTGTCCCATACTCACCTCAGCCTGCCTCAGGTCACTACGGACGAAGCGAGAACTATGGCCGCCACAACGACCGTCGTTCTCACCACATGCCGCCTGCGCCTTATCCTCAGCAGTATCCCCATGCGGCTGCTCAAGCTAACCCCGCAATTCCTATGCATTATGGTGCGCAAGGAGGAGGTGCTTACGGAGCGGCTCCTCACGCTCAGCCGCACATGGCACCTCACACAGGGCCTCAACCCCATGGCGGTGCTCCTCAGGCCCAGCCGATGGGCGGTGCGATACCCGGTGGCCCTATCACGCAACAGATCTACATCCCGAACGACATGGTTGGCGCCATTATTGGCAAAGGTGGACAAAAGATCAACGAGATTCGTCAAATGAGCAACAGTGTGATCAAGATCAACGAACCGCAGGACAACAGCAACGAACGACTGGTGACAATTACCGGAACGGAGGAATGCAATCGTATGGCGTTGTACATGCTCTACTCTCGACTTGGTGAGGTGCAAAACAAAAGTGGCAGCAACTAAACTTCTAACCTTGGCAACACTGAAACAGAATCGGAGAAACACCGTGTTTAAACCATCGATACGAATGCGACGATCTTCGGGCGAACTACGGAATACGATGAATGTGATGTTGTTTATAGGGGGTAGGAAGCTAAAAGGAGGACGCTATCTGTTTTGACTTTGCAAAATGGGGATCTCGAAGAAAGAAGCAATTTCCACGACGAGCTCGAGAGAACGACAACGGACGATTCGACGTCAATCACGCGCCCTGTGTCGCAGTTTCAAAGCAGAAGGTGAGACAAGTTTGCCGGATGATTGAATGGCATAGAACTGGTGTCAAAGGATGGGTTCGCATTTCTTCGGGAAGAACACGGAAACAAGACGGGAGCTGTTTGGTAGGAAGTTGGAGCCTTCTGTTGTTTGACAATTGGCTGCTCCCAATGTATTGTTTTTCGACGGCGTATTGACTTAGTATTTTTTTTTTTTCAATCTAATTCAACAAGTTTCTGGTATGTGTAGAAAAGACGCCTTTTGTTAGGCAGCATGGCAAAGAGCTTTCGTTCTATCTAGAGTTTCTTGAGAGGGACATGATACTAGAGACGTCAGTGACGAAGTCTTGGGTAGATATGCAGGTAACTTACTATCTCCAGACTTTTGTTCCGAGCAAGCAGGTAGTACACATTATCGTCAATCGCTGCAAAGTTGTTAGCTGGTTGCGATCATCAAGCCAGGAACGGGCACCTCTTACCGCTTCCACTATTCTTGTGCTGCAAATGAGCATCCTTGCTATCCCAGCCCATCAATAACCTTGAAGCCAATCCGGGAATGACTGAAGGATTTTCGTGCTCGCCTTGAACAAACTCGCCATAGGCCAGGCCATGAAGCCCAGCTAACCCACCCTCGTCACAAGCCACGGCAAACGGCTTCATATTGTCTTCTGTGAACGTCTCGTCGGCGCCCCAGCAGGTGCAGAACTCAGTGATGGGGGCATGCAGCGCGAGCTCAGCGCGGCCCGTGTACTCTGTGGTTGGGCTGACGATGGGGTGCTCGGCTAGAAGGGCGCGCAGAGAAGCCTGCCACTCGGTGGCGTCTGAACCAGAGATGAAGGCATCATAGGCTGGGCGCGAAGCCCAGCGGATGCCGAGGACCCAATAGTCGGGCTTCTCGAGAGGCCGGCCGAGGTAGACAGACTCGACGCCGGGGATAGACTTGAGGTGGTCGGTCACTGAGGAGAAGGAGGCCGGAGGGGATTCGGGGTGTTGGACAAGGACGGGTTTGAACTTGATGAGAAGGGATTCAAAGGTTACAGACATTATAACAGATGTTTGTTGAAGAATGTTAATCCAAAAGGCGAGCTTAGAGCGAGGTGAGTCGACTTGATATGATGATAAAAGTATAAGTCAATTGAGAGTGTTAAGATAGCTATAAAAGTTTTTATTGATGCCGTCATCCAAGGTGATGATGAGAGAGTATGGGTGAGTCAAGATATAGACCCAGATGTTAAGGAGTTGGTGAATCGTTCTGCACATGTCCCGACTTTGCGAGATGTTTCTACAAGATGCTGGAGTATGACGCAGACAGGTCGCTTGCGTGCCATCGCACCAATGAGGGGGTATCACATCTGCCCAATAGGCCCAGAGTGAGTGAGGAGAAAGATGAGGCTCTTGGGTGAGCTTTCGTGAGGGGAATAGGCCGATTTCATATCCCATGGGTACGTACGTGTGTACCTTGGTACCTTGCATCGGTTGTACGGGAATCATTTCGATTGACGAGATCTGTTTGGCTTTTTAGTAACTTGGAGTGATACTGCTCAGGTTTTAAAAGCAGCATGGCAGTTGACTATGTGCGGTTCTTTGAATAGTTTACTTTTTCAATCCAATAGCAAGGACTTAATATCAAACATAAGAGGTTTGTGAATTGATGAATTCATTAATCAACCTTCACGGCTCCGGCCGGGCCCCGGTCACAGAACCCCGGCAATTTCGGGAGAGTTTGCTCCACAAGCCCCGGTCTCAGGTACCACTGACCGTATCTACCGGCAGTGGCCTCCCCAAAGAAGAAGGAGCCATGGAAGGGTCCCAATTGGACGAATTGACGTGTAAGAGCTGCACGGAGTAAATTAGCATTCACTCCCCGCGTGTCGCGTTTACCTACTACCTAATCTGTAGTACGTATTCACTCCTTTCCCTTGCCGCTCGTCCTCAGTTAGAGTATGTACGTATGGTATTGATTAACTCACTGCACTAGTGCTTTAGACATATGATAGCACTGCTGTTAACGACGGTTGGATCAGGCCGTGCTATATCGTAATTAATTAATGTTTATCAGCCGAGGCATCGCGCCACGACTAGTCTTTCCTCCCACTCTCCTCGACCCAAAACCCAGCACATCGCCATAAGTCTCGTCTTCTTTTCCGCTCTTCTCTTCATAATCAGTCACAATTACTTCCGCATACTCTACCGGCGCCATGGTCATGGCAAGTGACGCCGCGGCCGCGCACGTCACGACGCCTACCACCATCGTCGCAGATGACGATGCTCATGGCCTCCCCTCCGAAATAAATCTCTTGACCCTCAACTGCTGGGGTCTTCGCTACATCTCGACCCAGCGCGTCCCGCGACTCGACGAGATCGGGCACAGAATAGCCCATGCTATCCCCACGCCGCACATCGTGGCCCTGCAAGAGTGCTTCACCCAGGAGGACTATCAAGCCATCCGTCACCATACACGCCAGATTCTTCCCTATGGCAAGTTCTACCACAGCGGCGCATTCGGCGGCGGCCTGGCCATAATGAGTCGCTGGCCCATTGAGGAGAGTACTATGTTCAAGTATCCTCTCAATGGCCGCCCGACCGCCTTTTGGAGAGGAGATTGGTATGTGGGCAAGGGCGTCGCATGCGCAAAGATTCGTTTCGGACCAAGGCGAAAGGATATTATCGAGGTCTTCAACACCCATGTAAGTCTTGCCCCTCTTCTCCCCAGTCTGAAACAGCGACTGATTATCTCAGACTCACTCACCCTACGAGCCAGACCCCGTGAGTACCTACAACTGCCATCGAGTTGCGCAGTCATGGGAGATATCCAAGCTATTGCGCGGCGCTGCCGAACGTGGTCACCTTGTCGTGGGCATGGGTGATTTCAACATGCTCCCTCTATCTATATTCCACCGCATCATCACAGAGCATGCGCCTGTCCGCGACGTCTGGCGCATCCTGCATCCCGATAGTGCTCTTGGCCCTGCCCATCACCCAGCTGAGAAGGAACGTCGTCGCCCGTTACCCACAGCCGACTTCAACCTTCTCGAGAATGGCGCAACTAGTAATTCCGTCTACAACACCTGGCGTTGGAACAAGAACCAGCAAAATCGCCTCAAAGCTGGCGATGTGTGCGAAGTCCCGCCGGATACCATCGATCCTCGAGGCCAGCGCCTCGACTACATCTTTACCTCAACAGGCGTCGACCCCGATGCTCCGGCCACAGCACCTGGCTGGGTCGTCAAATCTGCTCACGTTTCCATGACTGAACGCCACCCTGACCTCCTTTGCTCGCTCTCCGATCACTTCGCCGTCCAAGCAACTCTTACTCGGCATATCCCATCTTCGACCTCTGTCCCAGCTGATCCCCGCAGCGAGACTCCCTCTGCTGCCCTTCAAACCGGCGCATACCTGGCGCCCAGCAGTCCAGCCAGCAGCATACACTCTGGTGATGCAGCGCAATCTGCCAACCCCGATACTCAGCTTAAGCGTGACCGCTTCCCGAATTACAATTCTACCCAAGCATCAACCTACGATGAGATCCTCGGCATGATTCACAGTTACCATACTCGCGAACTCGGTCAGCGCTATTGGCGCGGTGTGCACTTCTTTGTCGCATTGCTCTTCTGGCTCGCGTGTCTAGCCGCGGTCTGGTTCAGCCCTGGAAACTACGTCGCCTTTATTATCATGCTGGTCAGCAGTCTGAGCCTGGTCGCTGGCGTTGTTGATGGCTTGCTATCGTTGCTCTTCTTCTCCTGGGAGATCCGTGGCCTCAAAGAATTTGAATGGGAGATTCGCAATGCCAAAGCTGTAGCATCCGGTGACATTGTCGCCTTGACAGAGTCTGAGGTACACAATAGTCCGGGGCGCAGATCGAAATCTCAATGAAAGAAATGTACACTAAACATGTTGACGAATTAATGCTTCTGCATGGAACCAAGATGACGAGCATGAGGATCCGGATAAACACATGTATGCCAACAATAAGGCCTAATGCTTAATGTCTATTGATAATACTACTTTTAATGATTTTGCTGAGTCCCGTCTCGCTCCCCAGTTCCGAGTTTCAATGTCTCTTATTCAAGACCTCTGCGCTTGGAAAACCTACAGTGAAAGGTGACTCTTAGCAACCAAGGGCGCCTCCGGCGTTTCCTGCTCAATATAGCCACCAGGTCTCATTCTCCGCCAAGTATAACCCAAAAAGGCTGTCTCTTTTCGAATTTTGATCGACGTTTTTTTCGTGCTTTTGTCCCGAAGTAGCATGTCCCGGGGCCGTTTGCGCTCTTTATGACCATAGAACCTTACGAATTGCTTCAAAGTGGCCTTCTCACTTGGCTGTAGCTCCTTGGAGGCATCAAGGTCACGGTCGATACCTCGAAGTTTGGCCGCGTCGTATGGAGCCTTGATGAGCTCCATGGCTTTCTCCTGTACATGAGTGCTAAACCCAAAGAGCAACTCTCTCACATCTTCAGAATTGAGGAAAAAGCCCGACGGCATCGACTCAGACCAGTCTTCCAAAACCTCGGACTCGTCAAAGTAATGTGCATCATCATCGCTTTTCAAGTTGGGTGTGAAAGGAGGTGGCATGGAGTGCAGCCGATCCCATTGCGTATGTCTGAACCATCTATGTGCCTTGATGTCTTCCGCATCATCTGGAAAGACATAGCGTCTAGAATAGTCCGTCGATCGTGATCCGTCAAATGTCTCACGGTACTTCATCTGATACTTTCTCGAGCACAGTCGAATATCTTTTTCTTGGATCAGGCGACAGATAAGATCTTTGCACTTGTCGCTGACGAATGGCCTGAGTGGGAATGAGAAGTGCTTTTTGAAGTCCTGTATCCATCAGCCTTGCCATTCAACATGATTGTGATACAAGAGTATACTGACCACAATGTTTTGCTTTGTTTGCTTACGCCCTTCTTCTGACAAAAAGGGTGTCTGCCCGTAGAGGCATTCGTACAAAATGATGCCAATGCTCTACTAGTCGCATCTTCCGTCGTATTGCTGACCGAGAACAACCTCGGGAGCCATGTACTGGCTAGTTCCAACAACGGACCGCGCAGCAGTGCGATTGCCGTGTCGGTTTCTCCAGCCGATAAGGCTTCGTATGTCCTCATCCCTTGCCAGCGGATACTTTCCATGTCTGTCAAGTCCAGAAACAAGAGACTGATACCACTCAAACTGCTTCAATATGTCTTTGCTGCCCTTCTGGTCAGTGTCATCACCATTGATGTTGATGCCTAGCCTTCGAACTAAAGAGTATCGATGAGCGTTATAGTATGCCGCATCGTGAGACCAGTGGTCATCAAATGCTAGTCCAAAGTCAGATATCTTCAAGTGGCCAGTCGCGGATATTAGAAAGTTGTCGGGTTTGATGTCGCGGTGGATGAAATTCAGGCGATGAGCCTCCTCGACCGCAAGGATCATCTCGGCAATGTAAAACTGCGCAACTGGCTCCTCTAATATGTTTTGGCGAATGAGTAGTCCAAGAAAGTCACCACCTGGCATATACTCCATTACGAGATATAGATTTGCTAGGTCTTGGAAGCTGGCGACTAATGGGACAGCCCTGCAAAGATGCCTTGATTAGCCAGATCCCAACATGTTTACCTTGGTACGAACCACTGTGACCCTTCAGAAGCGACGAGAAAGTCCCTTTCTGCCCTCAAATGACCTTCTTGGCTATTCTGTAGCATCTCTGACTTTCGGATGACTTTCATGGCATAAACTTGACCCGGAAAAGCGTGTCCTGGTGCAGGCTTTTCACGCACCAGCCTCACCACTCCAAAACTCCCTTTGCCTAGAATCTGCAGTGGCTCGTAGTTGTTAACGGAAACGCTTGCATCAACGTTTTCTTTATGAGAGAGGACTCGAGCTTTCATCACGCGTAGCTCTCTCAAATGGCATGTCTCCTGACTTCCATATTGGCTTCGAACTCTCTCCTTCTCTTCTGGCGGCATGAGTAGGCAGTTGGATAATTGAGATTCGAGGCATTGGATTCGCAAAGCTCTTGCGTCAGGCTTGTAAAGAAGCTCGTTGAAGTAGGTCTCGAGAAAGATTTTGGCAGCAGCGGCTCTCTCCACCGTGATAATGGTAGGTCGAGCTTGAATCACACCAGCTTCAGGAATAGTGCTAAGTGCGCGACCTTCTGGGCTAGAACGAGTCCATGGGTTTCGTCTGTTGTGCCGTCTGTCTGCTGTTTCTTTACTTGACTGCGATGCAGGCGAGTCTACTGACGTTTTTCCGGTTGACTCTTCTTTGGCTGGAGAGGACTTGTCGCTTGCTTCAGAAGAACGTGGTGTGTGCAATTCACTCAAGTTGGCGGTGTCAAGTTCTTGCAATGAACTCTTTGCCCTCCCTGGAGAGGCTCGGATCACAAGAGTCGAATTAGATGTCATGGCTATGGGATTGAGCCGCAGTTTTCTCATCAATTCCTTTGTCTGTGTTATTTTTGTTGAATCCTTAGAAAAGAATTTTTCCTTGAGGTCAGGTTGTTGAACATCCTTGGCCAGCATGCGAGCCTTGGGCGGTTCTTCTGGGAGTCTATTCGAATCTTTGGATGCTTCAACGCCTGGCAGGAATCAGTGAACATGATTATCAAGGTGAATGCAATCACAACCCACTGCGTGTATTTCTCTTGATAGCCTTGATGGCACTCCATACTTTGGAACCAGTATTGCGGAATCTCAAGATATGTAGTCCTTCTGGGCTTTCTGCATCATTCGACTCAGGCTCGTGTGATGATTCAAGGAGGGTTTTCGAGTCGCAAGATGAAATACGTATCAATTGCTGACTGGCTTTTTTGAGTAAAGCCGGCGCCATGATGCTGCAGGATAATTGATATAGAGGGTTGGTGTTGCATGAATATTCTACGACGTAAGCCGTGATCTAAGAAAAAGATGCAATTATCGTACTGTCAAGAGAATAACGCCTTAGCCGTGTGCCTACGGCAATGTTGTCAAGCCTGTATAGACATTAAAAGATAATAGAAGAAGCAAAGATCGGTTTGGAACACAAAGGGGGGTCACGCGCGCTTTCCGTGGATTTGGCTAGGAAACACCAGTGTAGAAGCTATGACTGGCAGGGAAGGAAGTTCGAAGAGAAGGAAACACGGAGATGAAGCGAAATTTAGTAAAGAGGAAAGACAGTACTTTATTTGCATAACCTTAACAGGAAGTAAATATCCCCCAAAAGAGACCTGTCTCGCGGATAACAACAAAATGAAACCAGAACCCTTTTTAATCGTACGCCAATTACATGTCATGCAACGTGAGATGGTCCTCGCCCCATCATCCCTTTTGCCGCTCAATCTGCTCCCCTAGTGTCTGTTCTATATATTATTGGGTTTTTGCAGAAGGCATAGGTCTGAGGCTCCTCATCCTCGTATACAGCACGGTACCGAGCGAGCAGCAAATGATGTATGTAGAAATGCTAAGCATCTCGTCACATTGTGCCACAGCTCTCAAGGGGTATTAGTACACGTGGCCCACGGCAAATCGACCCAGAATTGAGTGGTTAGAAGCAGATGCTACCCTCACTTAATCTCCAGAAGCTTGACGTCGAAGATCAATGTGCTGTTGGCAGGGATGCCAGGAAGGCCACGAGAACCGTAGGCAAGGTGGGCAGGGATGGTCAGACGGCGCTCACCACCGATGGCCATGCCGATGACACCAATGTCCCAGCCCTTGATGACCTGTCCCTTGCCAGCCTTGAAAGAGAAAGGCTTGCCCTTCTTGTTGGCTACAGTACTGTTAGCAAAGTCCAAGCTGTAATGAAGACATGCGATACATACCATCGAATTGTTTTCCGTTCTGGAGCTTGCCAATGTATCGGACACCAACAGTGTCGCCGTTCTTGACAGTGCGGCCGTTACCGATGGTTCGGTCGTCGATAGTGACACCCTGGACAACCTTGACACCGCCGGCAGCCTTTTCCTGCTTGGCCTTCTCAGCAGAGCCAGTAGGGCCCTGCTCGAGGTTCTTAGCGAACTGAACCTTCTTAGCGTCCTTCTTCTCCTCGGCGGCAACAGCCTCGCCCTTGTTGTTCTTGAGTTTCTTCTGCTGCTTCTTGGAAAGCTTGGAATCGTCCTTGGAGATGAGCTCGTCAAGACCCTCGGGGGCCTCCTCAGCGGCGCGCTTGTTCTTGCCCTTCTGAACGGGAACAAGCTTGGGAGCCTCCTCTTCATCAGACTCGACCTCCTGGACACGGGGGTCCTCGACGCCATCAAGTTCATCACTCTCGTCGCTCTCCTCTCCAAGAGCATACTCAAGCTCATCGGGAGAAAGATCGTAGTCGTCCTCGTCCTCGTCGTCCTCATCATCCTCATCGTCATCCATGATGTAGTTACCGGTGAGGTAGATAGTGTGAGTACCGGTTACAACGAAGAAGACCTTCTCGCCGTGGTTGACAGTGATGTCGAGAGGCTGCTGGTAGTTCTGAAGAAGGAAATTAGTCGAGTATACTAAGTGCGTGAAAGGCTTGTTGTCTTACCCTCTCAGTGTCAAGGGTGCAGATGACAAAGTTCTCGAGGTCAGCGCCCTCCTCGCTGTCATCATCAGAGTCCTCCTCATCCTCATCATCGGAATCCTCCTCGGTGGCCTTGCCCTTACCCTTAGCCTTGGACTTGCCGTTGGGCTTAGCATCCTCCATCTCCTCATCAGACTCCTCCTGGGCGGACTCGAGAAGCTTCTTGATGGCAGCAGCCTGCTTCTGCTTCTTGGCCTTGGCGGGGTCACTGGGGCCACCGTTGGCCTCCTCATCGGACTCGGAGTCGTCCTCGCCCTCGAGCAGAGCCCTCATGTACTCATCGTCAACCTCATCGTCCTCGTCCTCGTCGAGACCGGGGAAGGCACGCTTGACAAGGCGCAGGGTAGAGCGAGGGACAGTGGGAACGTTGCCCTCACCATCAGCCTCAGGCTCCTCGGTGGGATCCACGGCAGCCATGGTGATACGGAACTGTTTCACGGTTAGAACTTTTAGTCTCGGGGCTATACAGCGTTGTCGCAATTGTTGCGCTGGCCTGCCTCGGCACGCCAGCGCGAAACAGCGTATCGCATCGCATCAAGAGCGCCTGGGAGATGCGAATGAGTAACTTACAGAAGCAGGGAATTCCATGGTGGCCGGAATCAAGATCTCGCCAGGCGGGACCTCGAGGCCGTAGACAGGACCAGGAACGGCAGACATTATGACGGCTGTGTATAGAAGATTGGTACGAATCAAAGAAATTTGCAGTGGTTGGGAAGACGAAACGAAAAGAGCAGGCGATTGAGAGACAGAGAGAGAGTGGGTGAAGAGATGTTGTTGAAGTGAGGTTTTGTTAAGGCTCTCGTTCACGGCGAAGAAGAAAACCAAGAATCGAAAAGCATCCTTCAGAGCTTCGAAATTTTTTTCGGGGAACAACAGGCGTCCCCACCGCTCAAAGCAGGCGCAGCCAATGACATGATGCGATAAGAACCTCTATCGCAATGGGGCGGTCGCTGTCTCAGCAACCAAGAGATGGTTCCGCTCTGGTGCAGATTTTCCCGCCGCAAACTCCACTATCGTGTGAAGAGAAGAGCCGTCTAGAAAAAGACGGTATGTTATCCATGCACCACTTATTCATGGGCCGGCAGAATCCGAGAAAGTCAATCGTTGATCTTTACAGGTAGTTACTAAGCATGATCCAGCAACTGGAGAGGCTGCTTGAATATACAGCATGAAATACATAGGTACATCCTACCCTCAGTCCTTCTTGCTCTGGCCTTTTGATGGCATCAGTCTCGAGAACCAAGCCTTGACAACCTGCCACGCCACTCCCAAGAAGAAGTTGCGCTGGCTTTGGCCATATATCTGTGATCGATCACCAACATCTACCAACATGGCCCCAATTTCAGCAACTGAACTAGCCCAGTACTTGGTGTTGGCGCGGGCATACGCTGCCATGAGATCGTTGCCGTTGGTTACGCCGCCTGGTGAAATTGTTAGTCACTTATCAACTACGGTTCATAGAAGACACATACCGCTTGACCAAAGATTACCGTCTTGAATCCATCGATACTCCTCTCCCACGAAATTAACATCCGGGTACTTCTTGACCAAGTCATCCTGCAGCCCTCTAGGGCCGCTTACATTTCTCCCATTGAGGATGCCCGCAGCACCGCACAAGTAGACACCAGTGCAAACAGACAATACATCAACGCCTTCAGTGTTGAAATGATCTCTTAACCACTTCGCCGCGCTCTCATCATGAACTGATCCTGGGTCCGGGCCCGGAACAACCACAACATCCAACTGTCCCGGCGCAACGGCCTTGTCCTCGAACGTGTGAGTTGCACGGACGGATAATTCAGCCGTCACGGGCACGTCCGGGAAAAGCTTGGGCGATGTGATGTAGGTTATGCTGATGCTGGGCGCCAGCTCGCCAATGTGCGTTGGGAGGAAGGGGAGCAAGCTAAGGTATTCCTTAGACATTGTAGCAAGAACGTCAATGGTGGCAAGGTCGAGAAGTTGCACGCTTGAAGGCATGAAAACGCCGATTCGTAGCTGCTTTGGTGCCATATTTGGTTGTTTGGCCAAGAATAATGAGTTATGAATGAGAAAGAAAGTTGAGATATCCAACGCTGGAAAATCAACACCTCTCTGCTCTTTATATCTTACTACCAAATACCCTTAGTATATTCTTACTCCCGTCCCCCGAGTTTCAATCCGTTCTGGCCTGGAATTAAACCCAAGCTTTAAAGCTGTAGTGGTCGCAAGTGTTCTCCCAAAATGCTGGATTCGTCTCTCGGCCTGGCTCTGATTGGTTCAATCACGTTTAGTATCCGAGACGCTTCGGCGCCGATAAACTCCACACTCGACCGGTTTTCCCGATAGGTACTTGACGTAACGGTCTTACGAGTCCATCAACAACTCACAGGAAACCATGTTTGGGCCGGTTAATACAGAATTCATGCGAACTTGAAGCGTTGGCACTTAAGTTCATAATATTTCTCTAATGCTAGATTAAATCCTGGGTGATCGCAGTTCGCCTTGACTCCCAGTCAAGCCTCGAACTTCATTTCGCACCCTTGTGTCTTCCCGTATTACAATCTATATACTACCTTATTCTAAGTGATTATTGCCAGGTGCACTGATTGACATGTTCCCCAAACGCCCTGAGAGATTCTGTATCTACATCCTACAGTGTCCAATTATGTAAATGTCCAACTCGCCTGTAAACAGCCAAAATCGTTAGCGAAGACTCGGTCTTTCATCATCACGTCGTTGCTAGTACTCATATGTTTACCATAACCTCTTTGTAAAGCCACCCCAACCTCTCCAACATAGTATGTCGCACACATAGCTCTATGCCATGTCGTCCACCTTGACAACTGGTATCTGCCGGCGCGTTGCCTTCTTGCTCACAGTATAAACCAAGTCCCGACTCCAAATCTGGCAAATCAGAGCCTGAGCGCTGGGAATAGTGCCATATAAAGGAGCAACAATTGGAATCACAAGATAGTCAGCCCAATTCTTCCTAAGGGATCGACGGGAGAAGTCCATTCCATTAGCCAGCCCAGCTTTGGTCATCTCTCTCTCGCGTCTGGCCACACCAGCCTGGTGGAAGCTCTCATATAGGGACACGTAGATGCCAATCTGGAAAAAGCCGTACATACGGATGGCGTTGCACCAGCTGAAAATCCAAGCCAGATTACGGGGATCTTCATTGCCCTCCATGAGCTTTATGTAAATTGCTGAAGCAATGACCAAAATAGCCATATGAACCGGAAGGAAGTGAGCTTCGAAAAGACGATGCATCATGTAGAAAATATTCTCCCAATGGGGCTTGTTGATGGTCTCCCGAGTAATACCAGAAAAGATACCATTGTCATAAGATTGGTCATTAAGCTCATGATCGAGATGGCTCTCCGGAATTGCGAAGTCATTGGCGTCGGAATGAGTGTAATGGAGGGGTTGATATGTTCGACAAGTTTGCTTTCGATCCTGCCAGAGGCGAACAAGCTTACGAAGCGCAAATCCTGTATCGAGAGCACCCCACATATGACGGAGAGCTTGCTTGTAACGGGCACGAACGTCCTTCCAAACAACACCGCCGCCAGTGACATTGCTTTGGCTGACAGGACTATAGATGACACGACTTGTCAAGTTTCCGTTGAGGGCGAAGAAGCACTTGATGTACATGTGGAGGTCTTCGCCAATAGCCTCGCTGTCGCAATCCCATCCGCCAACTCGATCGACCAAATCCAAAGGAAGAGAGTAGACGGACGTCGGTGGGGCAATGGAAGATCCAGGATAAAGACCAGACATGCCAGCAGCGCACCATAATATGTCGGCGACACGAACAACAGCGGGGACGGAGTGTGCGTTTCGGTCGAAAATTACTGGTGCAGAATAGATGGTTGTCAATGCGGTCTCTGAATAGGACAAGTGCATATTCGTAAGAATTATGAAGTAATCCGAAGAGAGGTGGCTATCAGCTAGAGTATCATGGAAATTAGCAACAAGCAGGAAGTAATGTGATAGGGTACACCTTACCATCAATACCCGTTATGATAACGTTTTTCCTCAAAGACACCGAGTACCTTTCACTCAGTTTGCGCGCAGCCCATCCAATATTGCTCCCCTTTCCGGCGGCTTCCCCAGGAATATCGGATGGGTGAAGTGTGAAATCAATAGATCGAAACTTCTTAGCAAACTCTTGTATCAAACTAAGAGCTTTTGCTTCTGCGCTACTCTCGCGTTGTTCCATTCCGAGATATACCTTAATGAAGAGTCAGTGAATCATATCACATATGTAATTCCAGCGTATATACTAAATCATCAGATGCGGTTGCGCAGACAGGCACTTACATCATACGAATAATGAGCTTGGGGATGGGACGCCAAAACATCGAGTGTTTCCTTGAGTGTATCAAGCTCTTCCTTGTAGTTGGGAATGATAATAGCGTGGATCACTTTATCGTAAGCTCCAGTTACACCGTCTGTGTAGAATTCAGGATCGTAATCGCCAGCTTCACTGACGGTCGAAGAAGGACTGTTTTGACTGGATATGAGAGTCTCAGAGCTCGAGACCGAGACGTGGGAGTCGCGACGAAAGGCGAGTTTCTTGAGATCAAGCAACGAGTCACTACGCGCCGCTCGTTTCATGGATTGGGTAAGACTCCAAACTGTCCAGCATGCGCGGAGAGGGAAAACGCAGACCAGGACATGAACAAGAAGGCAGTAGTATGAAAATACATAACTCCAGACACCTGCACCAGCGGCGGATACGGATGACGAGTATGAGACCTGACTGCCGGGCTGTTCAAACTTGTATTTGTGCTGCTCGGGTGAGGAGTCGCGAGATATGACCCAGTAGCAGAGAGCAATGAGCGCAAGCGTACTCAAGCCTCCTGCACGTCGTGCGCACCAAGTGAAGACTGACATGGTGTTTCTCGCTAGGCGCATGCGATTATTGAGAGAGGCGCACTCGCATGCCTTGTAAGAGAAGAGACTAGAGGCTCCAAGAGGTTTGAACTACCTAAGAGGCAGTGTTGGCGGGAGATAGGCAACGGGATGGAAGGATAAAAAGGTGAGAGAAGGGATAAGTAGGAGACTCTCAAGAGCAAGAAATTAAAGCAGGAGAAACAAAGTTCAGGTTGCGTGGATATGTACCTTAGCAAGTGCAAAGCAAGGTCAAAGTTGACTACCCAACTCGACCAAGACAGGCTAAAGAAGCTCCAACGAACCCATATAAGGTGCAGCAGACAAGAAAGGTACAGTCGTATGGATGTCACGTAAGTAAGTGGTCCTGGGAGATTGGAGCCAGAAGAGGCGTGGGGAGTCAACACGGTAGGATATGGTGTATTAACCAAGTAAGTACACGAGGCAGATGATCCTCACCATCCACCCACTCCTCTTGACAAGTTTGCCAATGCATATGGCACGTACCAGGCCATAACTGCTCTAAGTTGGCCATAATCTAAGATTAGTGACCTCTTGTTACTCCCTGTCCCCACCTGCCGAACAATGGAAAGGATAACACGAAAGCTAGGAGGGCATATTGTGTTCGATTATCTCAGTCGTGGACTTGACCGAACACCATCTCGAAGCTCACTTGAACAAACAACTAGAAACGTTCGAGACCAACCGGATCGAAAACACTGAAGCGTTGGCGGTCAAGATACTGAATGTAGTCCTCATAGGCCAGTTCTATTAAACATCAATAAAGTATGGCGGATGAACCCTTGAACTCTGAATCGAACTTCGTCGTCATAAGCTAAAACCCGAGCTCTAGCCAGTCACAAACGAGCAGACGCCCATGATTCAATGAATCTTGCGCAGGTATCTTTAAGTCTCCATACGGGATATGCACGAACCCACAGGATCGTGGACCCTTAACGGGACTAATCCATGTCTGATGATCCGCGCGTGCTGCTCTATGATGTCCGAGCCAAATGATAGGAAGCTGATCTGTGTCTTTGATGCCCTTCAAATGCTACAGACATAGTCAGCGTAGGAGACCATAGACCACCTAATTTGCAGCTCACTAGCAGAATAAGTGTATGAAGCAGATCCCTGAAGCAAAGTCATACTCGCACAAAGTTTCTTCGGCAACCAGCCAAAATGACATCCAAGGTAACGGCCTCCACAGGAAACAGAAACCAGCTGTCTGTATATGGCCGTTAATTGTGGCTGGACGGAACCATTATCGAGCTTGTGCCAGATTCAGTTTGTCATTTACTACCTTCAGCCGATCGTAGGCGTAGGTGCCCAACGAACATCGGAGTACCGTCTTCAGCAAGGAGCCCTTCGAACATCTCTAGTTGAGCCATGAATCCAGCATCGTAGGTATGGCGACTACTTTGGACATCACCGCCATACATATCCACAACCCGAATCAAAATGTGATCACGAGCAACAAGAGGACTCAGCCGAAGCTGCACCTCTGCTTCATGTCCATCCGACAACGTTGATGAGCAGCCAACGCTCACTGGCTCAATACTATGTCTATACGACTCACTCGAGTTTCTGGTGCTCGTGTATTAGTCGGAACGTCTTCTTGGGGTTATTCTTCAATCGTGATGCATAGCCGCAACACGCGTGGCTATTACTGGTTGAGGGCCCTGCCGAACCTTGTCCCATCACAATAAGTTTGCGCCATAAGTAACAGCCTCGACTATTCAGGAGATCTGTTGTTTTCGTCCGGCAATTGAGGTTCTGTTAGTAGACGCCATGTAAAGCTTTTCCGTTGTTGGCCGGCTATCATTGGGCCACGGGTTCGGTTGATTGGATATGGGTTCCTAGTCTCGTCTAAGGCCCGCCTCTGCTAATTTTCGCTTCATCGCAGATGTCAGGTGTACATTTCATCCATATTGTTGTTGTGAGAAGATCATGAGGCTAGAAAGCTGGGCTGAAAGTCGAGGCTTTGCAGTGCCATCGTTCTTGTGCTGTGTCGTTGTACTCCGACTTCCACAAGTCCTCTTGCTCTCATGTGCCGCTCGTCCAGTTACTAGCACATAAAACAAGAGCATCTATCAACAATACCCATATCGGTTATCCATGATCCTGAAGTCATCAACATGTTGTCAGATGTTGATCACTCATTCTTCTTGAGCATCGCTCGTTATTGAAACACGACGGGTCGATGGAATCCTTAGAAAGCTCAATAACATAACTCAACACTCTATTATCCTCGTTGAAAGTGTCGCGTGCGGATTCTCAAATATGTCATACCTGGCGAAGACGCTGATACCGGAAAAGGGTAGAAGTGTGATAGAATGATCGCCAGTTTGCTTCCAAAGGGTATCTTGAGTTCCGGGAAGCCTCCCAATATTTCCCCCATTGAATCGAACACATTAATGGTCCTAATGCCTTTCCATAAACGCCGTACTCCAGCTTTGTAGCACCCTGCCTTGATGATAAACTCATTCGTATGTGACAAAAGATTGAGCCTTTGGTTCGACCTTTGTTTTGTAACCCAATGCTTCGTTCTGGAGGCATAATGAACTTCATCATAAGCCAAGCTATCGTTTAAGGCGCCTTTTCAAATAGCTTCTGGATCGGTTTGGCAGCCTAAGGAAACATTAGAACCAAGAGAACACACAAAAAGCAGCGATATCCGGGTGCTAAAATTACTAACATCAATAAACTTTTCAAGGTCATTGTCCAGGTTGGCCAGGTCATCTTTTCGCCTTTTGTTATCCGCAATAAGCTTTTGCTTCCGCTTGAGGAGTTCCTGGCGCTGTTGCTCAAGGGCTTCGCGCTCGGCTCGCTCGTGATCGATTCGGGCTACCGTGAGAGTGTTCTCGTCGTCGTCCTGATGCTCGGGATGTTGTGCGAGAAATTCTTCTCTAGGAATAAGAGGGAGTTGCTGATATTTATGGCTACAACGTGTTAGTAGACTCCTTCGACTTGATTTGTTGCTGGGATTGATACGTACTCATACGACTCGCATGCAGTGATCTCTCCTTGCAGATGACGTTGTTCGTAATACAGATTCTGAAGTTGGAGATGCAGACGGTCAACTTCTTGGCGCGACTCGGCAGTCTGAGCCTTGGTCTCGCGGGCGGCGAAACAGGCATTGCGGTGAAGTCCCCGTAGTTGTGAGAGGGCGGTAAAAAGGAGTTTCTGCTGCTTAGCTACTTCTGCTTGTGCCTCTGCCGATGCAGGTCCTTCATTACATGCTCTCTGGGCGAGGTTGATGAGGGTGCTGGCGTGATCGCGTGCCTGGTCGGAAATCTGCAAGACCGCCAGGAGACTGGGCTCTGTAACTATTTTATCGATCGCCATATTTTTCTTCCGCGTGTCGCGCAGTGCAATTAAGTGATATAGCGTGGAGTAAGGTGATGTAAGCGTACCAGGTCAAGAGAAAATGGATGTGATGTCGCGGAGAGGAAGAAAGCATTGGGAAAGCTGCTGTTGTCTGTTCCTGCAGGAATCTGAGAGTTCAAGGTGGGGCACCTAACCGGGACCACATGGTAAACCTGGAATACAACTACGAAGAGTACTACTGTAATACCCAAATGCCCATATCAGAATTTGGGCGTTTGTTTACTAATGTAATTATCTCACATTGCATAATTGATCTCCTCAGGGTCCCTATTCCATCTATCTGCTGTCAGTGACATAGGCAGACGTCTCTCTGAGGTACCCAAGATCCCTAGGGTAAGTTAGTATCTCATCAACTATTAGCTAACGTTTTCCATGAACACATCCATCGATTTTATAAATGGCATGGATTTGTGTCGTAATTATTTTGAAGCCACGATTGTCGAGGTATCGAGTTTTGGTTGTACATGAAAAAGTAGATATCCATCTGGTGATTACAAGTACTGGTGCCCATGCATTATCAGTGGAATGACGAGGTCAGCCTTCTGAGGTCAGCTGGCAGCGGGAAATGTCGACTCGGGATCTTGGTCACTGAGCGTCATTTCAAAGGGCTTAGAAACAAACCGAGCTAGCATGTGAAAGTCAGAGCTTCATGTCTCGTCATTTCCACTGTTACTTTCATGGTGCGTTACGCTCAGATATGTATTGTATTAACGATGATACCGAGATGACTTATCTGGTACAGCTTGATGAATCACCTATAAACCTGCATGACAAGTGGAGGGCGTTGTATAGGATGCAAGGAGTTCATGAATAAGAGTAGTACCCTTTCGGCCCTGGGTACGTCGGATGTCTTCTCTACGAAGCACATGGAAGTCTTGAGGCAAGGACTCAAATTGGACATACCCGTTGACCCAAAGTCATGTTTTGATTTAGTCACTCATCCTTTCGAGTGACTTGTTATGGAGTTCGTGATCTTTAACCTCGATGTGCTGACACCCTCCATTCGTCTAGGCCAGGAACAAGGGCCAACCAAAAACGCCCTGGCAGCTGCAAAAGTGGTCGCAGAACATCGGCGGCGTTTTTGAGATTGGTGCTTGAGTCCCATTGGCTTAGATTGAGCACCCTCCTGCGCAAAGAAAATCCAGGCGGGCCGTGGCGAGCTGAAGTCAACTTGGGTATCTAGAGTATCCAGATCTTCCATGTGAAAGTCGCAAGAGATTGCACGGATGTTGTAGGTTCTCCGAGAAGTGGGCTGTTCGTGAAAGGAGACTCCCGAGTCCTCGTCATGAGAGCGAGCCTTGGCCTTTTCTGAAACATCTCTTGGAGAGGAGCCTCCTTCCTCGGTACAGATGAAGAGAAAAGGACTTGTGTGTACCAAGCCAACGCCCTGTCTTTACCTTGAAGATGCTGCCCAATGGACGTTGCCTTCGTTTTGCAAGTGGCGTTCGCTAAGACCCAACATGGGACGCCAAGGCCGCCCCCGGAACCGTCATTTCAGCTGCTGGGTTAATCCAGTTCCTTTTCCCTCATGAATGGATTGCTCAATTTCTCAATCTCTCAACCATCATGCGCTCACGCTCTGTCCATTCCTTCCTCCTACTTTGAACAATCTCTCCCTTTTTATTACTGCCTCTCCTCTTGGTCTCGATCATCTCTTGGAGACGCTTCCTCTCCTTTTTAATTCTTAATCCCCAACATCATACCAGTCCCCCATTTCAAAGGCTTGGCTTTTTGGCTTATTTGCAGATCCTTATCCAACTGAGAGAGAGAGAAAAAGGCACAGGTCTATTTCCGCCAACCAAACTCGGCAATCGTCCCCGCGTCCAAAACTATCCGCAGGGTCCGCAAGGGTGTTTTCCATCGCTGCGCCCAATTTATTCCGAGACTTGACTTGTAACCGATTACAACCAATTGCACTCCTCACTCATCGCTCGTGGTCGTGACAAAGTCCCAAGAGTCAAGCTGTATGTCAAGGTTCGATCACTTCATCCAACGAAAGCCAGCATCGCCAGATGCGGAGAGGTTGACTCGTCACCATCACTGTTGCAGCGCTTGTCAGCTCAGCTTAGCCGTCGCGGCATAAACATAACGGTATTCCGCCCCAAGTCGCCAAACCGCCATCATGTCCGACGTTACCACTGCAATCACTACGGCCTGTGCCTACAAGGCCCGGGATAGCGACCACATAGCCAGCACCTCTGGATCCGATATTCGACCCAACGTCGAACCTCGGAAACGCCGGCATTCTTTCTTCATTCCCAGGAGAAGATCTATCGTTGGTCATATCATGGATGGTGAGGAAGGTCTCCTCCTCAAGGTCGATTTGTTTCTCTCTGAGCTCGAGCGCCGTCTCGACTTTATCGAGAACTATGTTGATCTGAGTAAGGATTCCAGCATTTCTCGCACCTTTTCTACTTTGCAGGCTGTTCGTTCAAGATGTTCCCACGCCTCTGAGGAAGTTCTTGGTGCTGGACGACGCCGTTTACATATCATGGTCGACACTCTCGAGGCTAGATACAAAGAGACACTCGAGGCTGCCGAGTCACTAAACGAAAAGGCCCATGTCGGTGTCGATCTGCTTGAGAGCATGCTCTCCGACTTTGAGACACGCGCCTACAAGTTGCGTGAGCAGGGTTTCGCAAACGCCGCCAACGCTGCGGAAGCTTTTATGGACGAGGGACGACGAGTTGCGAACGAGGGTATTGAACGTGCCATTCAAGCCGCCTTTTCTTTGGAGGAACACATCCAGCAGGCCATCGTCTTGGCCAAAGAAGGCCGCCTCCTATCCTACGACGACCTCCCCTCGCCTTGGAGAAATAATCCCCACATTCACAAGGGCTACCGCTTTACCGAATCCAAGCTCGAGTGTATCCGTTCGGCCTTCAATCTTTCCAATGAGTTGGTCAATATCTGGTCCCATGCCCTGGGTCTTGTCCTTGTCCTGGCGATTGCGCTCTACTTTTATCCGAATACTGCCAACTTCACGCTCAGCACCAAATCCGATGTCTTTGTTGCTGGAGTCTTTTTTGTTATGGCCTGCTTAACTCTGGTTTGCTCGACAATTTGGCACACCATGAACGCTGTTGCAGATATTGAGGCCATATCAATCTTTGCTTGTGTGGACTATACTGGTATTTCTCTGCTAATCGCCGCTTCCATCATGACAACTGAGTACACGGCCTTTTACTGCGATCCTCTCAGCCGCTATATCTATATGAGCCTGACAGCCTTTCTCGGAATTGGAGGCGTCATCCTTCCATGGCATCCTCGATTTAATGGTGCCGACATGGCATGGGCGCGCGTTGCCTTCTACGTTGGCCTGGCTTTGACTGGATTCATGCCTATTGTGCAACTTGGGTGGACTCACGGAGTTGATTTTGTTTACGACTTTTATTCACCCATCTCCAAGTCGATGCTTGTTTACTTTACAGGCGCTGTTGTGTATGCCAGCAAAATCCCTGAAAGATGGTTCCCTGGTTGCTTCGACTATGTAGGTGGAAGCCATAACCTCTGGCATGCTGCCGTTCTCGGTGGTATTCTTTTCCACTACACAGCTATGGAGACATTCTTCGCCAATGCTTTCCACCGAGCAGAGTCTGGCTGCCCTTCATATTAAGGATTCGAGTGTCCATGCCTACTTTTGGCAACCAGCTCAGAAATGATGGTTTGCGAAATCAGCCAACCGAATTGAAGGACAGAATGCAGCAAGGCTTGTCCCAGGCGCTCGCCAACGGTGCCGTATCTCACTCCACAACCGAGGCTGGATGACAAGTACTCTCGCTATCTTCGCCATCAGTCTACTGGAGTTCATTGCGGCGCCACCTATATGACAATGATTCAAGACGAATCCCTCGTCTTGGTACCAGCAGCTCCCCTCGTCCTACTCTGAGAAATGGTGATTCTGGCGGGAAACTGGATAAATGCGACGTACTACTACCGTTCTTATGGTTGACGAGCAATCTTACGAATGGACGTAACTGGAGTGCTGTTTATGAAAGCTCAACCCTCAGGTTCCCTCTTGGATGGGGAATGAAAGAATATTCTGATGTCTGACGAAAAGTAATAGCATGTAAGCCGGCGTTGACTGATTGGGAAAGTGTCGAAGTCCGACACATGATATGGACGACATGCGTACACAATGAACATTCGAACAGGAGCTGCATTAGAATTATAGTGTACATAGATAATAGATAGATCAGTCGTATATTCATTCATTCATTCATCCAGAGTGTCCATGTCTGTGAACACCCCTATACCCATTATGAAGCTTTTAAGGCCGTATTCCCCCATTAATATAATTATACAATCGTGTTCTTCCCTAGTCATTACGCGTTTCAATAATCATTAACCATAAAACAAAGGGTACATTTTGAGACGCAGCGGGCTGTCTGTTGCACGTTGCGTCAGATGGCGCCATATCAGTACCAGCAGCGCGGGACGGGACCCTCGAGTCCGCGAGCCATGCAAGGTACATGGCTCAGAGATAATCTTCCGATTCGCCTGGAAGTAGGGGTATGCACGTCAGTTTGAGATGGTGACCAAGACCCCTGCTCAATCATGCCGTGTCTAATTTTGCCTGTTGTGATACAACGGCCGTAAAGTACCAGAGTACTTTACTCACGAGATTCTCCAGATGCTATTGATCAGAGAGCATGAGATACGATCTGGGCATAAACGTCATCTGGAATCTTCTTGATAATACCAATGGTGACAGATTTGACGAGATCGGCATTGAGTTGAGGGAAAGATCTCAAGACTTTGTTGGGACTGTTGACACATTAGCAGTGGTACAGGCCAAATTTGCACGATTCTTACCTGGGCGATTGGAGAATTTGAGACCGCATGATGGTGAGCTGGGCCACAATGCAGACAATATTGAGGTGTGGTCCATAGGCAAACAAAAAGTCCCATAACCGCAGAACCTCAGGCAACGGTGGTGTACAGGCGCAGAGCGTCAAGACGGATGGGAATGCGTAGATTTCAGCCGAGAGTCCCTTTGCAGTGAGATACATGCTCAACTTGGGATCCACGATAGCCAGCACTTTATCTACCAGAGCGAGACCTCGATGGACACCGTCCATAGCGCCGCGGATGTATCCTGGGCACTCACGAGTCAACAGTGAGTGGAAAGCAACGAATGCTTCTGCTTCACTACGGGCTGCATAGAGGAACGGTGCAGCCAGAACGTTCATGCCCTGGACATATGTGCCAGGCTCTGAAGTCGCTGCGCCCGCGCCCGATTCAGAGCCCTCGGTGGTAAGCGTCAAGGCACGCGCGCGATGGCGGGCAGGTGATGACGTGCCCGATGCGCTGCTGTCTCCCGGAAGAGAGGCTCGGCTACTGCTGGGCCGGCTTTGACGTTGTTCTTCGCGGGCATCATGGAGCTTCCATGCAATGGCGTTGAGTAACCGGATGAGGCTGGCTTCGCTAACACGGCGGCGGAAGAGGGGATCGGTTGTGAGGGTGCGGAATGTGTCGTTACGAATCTTGGAGTAGGCGGGGGAAGCACCGCGGTGGATGAGGGCGAGATAGTCATCGGTTGATAGAATGGGAGCATCGAGGAGGACGAGCCAGACATATATTCTCATGGTTGACTGTTACGGCAATATCGTCAGTTCAAAGAAACAAGATGCGACTGTAACGTTGGTCTTACCATGCCATCTTCAGCACTCTTAACACCCTCATCAATAACTTTCCACCGTGCACTCTCCAAGGCGCCTAGAAAATCCCCATCTGTCGGCCCCTCGCGCATGATTTGTTGCAGAGACATATGGCCATGCGAGAAGACAGGCTTCTTACTCCCGGCGCGTTTGCTGGCCGTGACAACGTTTATCTGATGGACGAGGGGCGGGGTGGCATCGCTATTAGCACGACCGCGCTGAGGTGATCGATTGATGTTTTGAGGGACGTTGGTTGAACCGACGCCTCCAGGCGCTGGCGACGATCTTGTAGGCGAGACATTGCGCTGGCCCTCGCGTAGACGTTGCTGGGAGATGAGCGAGGGGGTATTCTGATCGCGGGCGCGGGCACCGAGAGTATGGGCAGACTGGAGACGGCGAAGAGCGCGGTGAGTACGAGGCGATGGCGGGGCCTGAAGTTGTGTGGTAATGGGGGCTGGGAGCGAAGGGATCGCCGGCTTGATACTGGAGTTGGGATTGGAGGAGGGCTCCGACATGGTTGTGGATTTGGGGAGAGTTATCGGAGCTGTCTGATGAGAGGAGGCATAGATGTGTATGGCGAGATTCAATGCATTCAGGGAGGAAGTTGTTGAATATGATTGTAGTGGTATTGCTAGGGCTGACGCCGTTGGAAATGATTTTTGTGTTGTTCAAGAGCAGGTTTCTATTAGCGGGGAGGTTGGAGGCTGGCTGGCTGGCTGAAGAGATGGGAAAGGGTGAAGTGGATGGTGGGACAAATCATGGATGAATCGTGTTTGTTTCGCGTTCAGTTAATTAAACTCAGGACTCCCAATGGATTCTGCTCAACGTTCAGGTAGACCGTTATAGTTACAACAGACACTTCGTTTACGAAAATTACTAATCTTGTCGTATGTCTTGTTTCTGGTCCCTTACTTCCAATGTCTCGATTTCCATTAATACCTATGACGGCAAGGAATGGATGGGTATTTAAGGGGCTGGTGTTGCTGAACCTGGTCGCCAACTTATATCCATATTAATCCGCGATAGGATCTAAGCTAAGCCCTGGTCAGATCTACGCATCTTACGTCTGTTCCTGGAGCTAAGTCTAATAGCTGGAGACCTGGCTTGTTGACCTCTTTCATAGTGATGCTCAGTGTTTATCATCTCCTTACACCTGCGTTCATCGAATTGATATGATCTTGTTGCCACAAGAGACCTCCTCTAGACCCATGAGTAGCTAGCTACCTACCAAATGCATACTATATATCTTAAAGTTTTGACAAATATGTTGCAATGCCAGCCGACAACCTTTTTTTTTTTTTTTAATGCCTGATGCACGTTTCAGTAGGACTCGGGTACCTACTTTCAAACAGCTCATCTGATTCAAATGTTTGGTTGTCATCATGACTTACACAATATCGAATTTGGAACATGGGATTTTTCTTATCCCCTCCCCCTCCGCCCTTGTTGCGCTACTACCGCGAAAGGCAAGGCGGCGATTGCGACATCGGTCATGCCAGGTAAAATCACCCATTTTTTATATCATGCTCAACACTCACAAGCCAACCAAGCGCCGCACAACATCGAATGGATGGAGAAGGCCTTTGACAAAGGCTAGATCTGCACCCCCATTATGTCTGGGTCTGCGGGGCTTTGTTACGTAGATGCCGATTACCGAAGGTCGGGGGGGGGGGCTTTGGAGTTTTGATCAAAGCAATAGATTTGATTCTGTTCAGCTTCTCTTCGTCTGTATTATCATGTATTTCTCTCGCTAGAGAGTTTATTATCTCTTGATACATTGTATATTCGAAGCGGATCACTACAAGCCCAGGTACAACTACCTCTGTGTCTGTCTTATTGGAACCATATGTTTCGCATGTCGTCTTCAACCCCACGATTTTCGTCATCGGTCTGACCTGGGACCACCACAACTATACTGATATCGTATTCGTCCAAATAGCAGCTCTGCACCACCTGATATAACACTTCACACCCTCTTAGATAATTACCTCGACGGACCTATCGAATCAACAACTAGTTGCGTCTGGCTTGGTGATTACAACTTGTGTCCCAAGAAAAGCCTGTCTGTAACTGGTGTCAAAGTTGGCAGACATTGCCATATATAAAGGCGATGTTCCGGCTTGAATGATCAACCCTTTCGTGTCGGAAAAGGAGTGGAAGAGCTTGATCACTCTCGATATCCTCGGTATTTCGAATGAGATGAAGTAGACAACTCTTCATCCTGGATTCTTGACGTCGTGATGCCGGACTACACAACGACGCTGGGCCAAGGCCTGGCCAAGGCTCTTGGGATCAAACTCGATCACCCCAAGAAACACTCCCAAAGTGAGGCAACAGGCAGTGAATCTATCCTCTCGATGCAGAGCAGCGGTTCGTTCTACGAGACCGAACCCACGCCAGCAGAATGGGTCAAGGAACAGATCCCTTCGTTACAAGATCTCGCCGAATATGGAGTTTCGCTATTCCCCTTTTCCACATGGATCCGACACTACAATCTGCAGTGGTTTGCAGGTGACTTGGTCGCTGGCATAACCATTGGTGCTGTTGTTGTTCCCCAAGGAATGGCTTATGCCATGCTTGCCAACTTGGAACCTCAGTTTGGCTTGTACTCATCCTTTATAGGGGCTCTGATCTACTGGATATTTGGCACGTCAAAGGATATTTCGATTGGCCCAGTTGCCGTGGTTTCCACCGTTGTTGGCAATGTTGTTCACGATATCCAATCTTCGGGCCAAGATATACCGGCTCATGTTGCTGCATCAGCCTTGTCCATTATTGCAGGCTGTATCGTTCTCATTATTGGGCTCCTCAGATGCGGATGGATAGTCGACCTCATCTCAATCGCCTCGCTCTCAGCTTTCATGACGGGCTCTGCCATTACCATCTGCATCGGTCAGCTACCGGCGCTCCTCGGCTTGACAGGGTTTTCAAATCGCGAGTCGCCTTATCGAGTCCTCGCAAACACGGTCAAGCACATCGGAGAGGCAAACTGCGACGCCATCGTCGGACTATCCGCACTATCTACTTTATACATAATTCGCCTATGTTTCACCACTGCTGCAGAACGATATCCGAAGCATAAGAGGCTCCTGTTCTTCGCTAATACTATGCGGACTGTTTTTGTTATTCTGGTGTATACGATAATCAGCTGGGCTCTCAATATGCATAGACGGGAAGATACTATCTTCAAGGTTCTGGGACCTATTCCGACAGGTACGCTCGGAGCGCTTGGAGAATTGGATAACAGAACTGACAACACTACAGGTTTTCAGAATGTTGGTATGCCCAAGATAACGTCAGAACTTGTATCAGACTTTGGCCCATACCTACCGGCCACTGTCATCGTATTGCTTGTCGAACACATTGCAATTTCAAAATCATTTGGGCGTGTTAACAACTATACGATCGATCCCTCGCAAGAAATGGTCGCGATTGGAATGACTAACCTTCTTGGACCCTTCTTCGGCGCATACCCATCCACAGGATCCTTCAGTCGTACAGCAATTCAGTCAAAAGCTGGCGTACGGACGCCCGCTGCTGGCATAATCACTGGATTGGTTGTTCTCCTTGCGACTTATCTATTGACTGCTGTCTTTTTCTATATTCCGAATGCAACACTTGCAGCGGTCATCATACACGCCGTTGGGGACCTTGTCACGCCGCCAGATACCATCTATCAATTCTGGAGAGTTTCTCCCATCGAAGTATTCATCTTCTTTACCGGGGTGATTGTCAGCATCTTTGGCAAGATTGAAGATGGTTTGTATGCTACGGTACTTCTATCAGGAGCCGTGCTTCTCTATCGGATACTCAAAGCCAAGGGTAGATTCTTGGGCAAGGTCAAGATCCATTCGGTTATCGGCGATCATGTTATTGGTGATGATCATCGAAATGTTGTGGGAGAATATGGTACAATCGAGAACCCCGAAACATCGGCAAGAAACGTCTTTCTACCTCTTGACCATGGTGATGGTTCAAATCCTGACATTGAAATCGACCATCCGTACCCTGGCATCTTCATCTATCGCTTCTCGGAAGGCTTCAACTACCCAAATGCGAACTCTGCTTTAGATTACCTCGCAGACTTCATACAGTCCAAGACACAACGCAGCAGCCCTGAAGCGTTTGAACGACCGGGGGATAGACCATGGAATAACCCAGGGCCAAGGAAGTCTGCAAAACGACCTGCACATGCCGATTCAGACTCTGAGCTACCGACCCTAAAAGCGGTTGTTATGGACTTTAGCTCCGTCAATAATGTCGACATCACCTCGATCCAGCGACTGATCGATATACGAAATCAACTGGATTCTTATGCTGCTCCTGACGGGGTGGATTGGCATTTTGCCTGCATTAACAATCGATGGACCAAGCGAGCTCTCATATCGGCAGGATTCGGAGTTCCATATAAGCCCAATGAGGAGGGGATACTACGGAGGTGGAAATCAATTTTCAGCGTGGCGGAAATCGGAGGCGAGGACTCAGCTGCAGCGTTGGCTCAGGAGTCAAGCCTCCATGATTTCACCCAAACCCACACCAACATGCCAGACGAAGAACCCTTGATTGGTGGCTTTTCTGCTCTTCCATCATATGGCTCCATGTCAGCAGGAGAGCTGGAGAAGCAAAAGCGGAAGGGTGCTGCGGTTCACTGCCTAGACAGGCCGTTGTTTCACGTAGACCTGACGAGTGCGTTGCAGAGTGCAATTGCCAACGTGGAGGAAAGACCGGACTTGGGAATAGTTACATCTCATTGAAGACTTATTTGCAATACAGGACATGGTTACTGGCGTTTTGTATTAGGCATAGAACGGGAAAGCATCTGATGAGCGAGCATTTGATTATAACATAGATAGACATCACGAAACCAACGTTGAATAGAGATCATGATTACTCGCATTGTTCCGAATTTATAGCAGCATGATGCTTGAATGGGCTACCATAATCTTAGCTTTCAAGATTGTATTACATCAAAACATTTATGTGTAGAGAATGTATTAGTTTAGTAAAACTAGATATAAATCTAAGGGCTGTAGAATATAAAGTGTTATAAGATTATCCCAATTCTAATTAAGATATTATTAGTCCTAGGTAAACTTAGAATACATTGTAGTATAGAAATATCCTATACACGTAAATCGCTAGAGCCTTCAAGATAGCAGAAATTTTGTACTGTTACTAAATTTCCTACCGATAACCTGCCCCCTCTGTAGTCCGGGTTCGATAGATTCGTGCCTGCGGTGCAGGATAGTAAGCTTGTGCCTGAACCCTTCTACGCATGCCATGTCCCGACTCATAAGGCGACGAATACTCGGCCACTTGGGTAGACTGAGGAGGAGGAGGAGGAGGAGGAGGAAGAGGAGCAGAAGCCCAATACGCCGATTCATAAGTCTGCGGCATCATGGTCGGTCCGCCATACACGCCTTGCACTCCCTTTCCTGGTCGTCTCAGGAGCCACTGGGTCAGGTTACCTAGCTCGCCCATGAACCATAACCCAATAATGATGACCGCAATCGTCAATGGAATGGCGACCACCCAGTACAGCCACTGTGAGTACTCCATATCACGAACGTCAGTTGTGTTCATGCCAAATATACTCGACACCGCGCTAATGGGCAGGAAGATGATGGTGACGAGTGTGAAGGCGTAGATGGCACGCTCCTGTCGGTCCCGCGTAAAGTCCATCTTATAAGCAATGGCACGCTCGAGGCCTTTGGAGAATTCGGTGAAGCGCCGAAACTCAAACTCACGATGCTCAATCAGTCGAAAGCAATCGAGGAACAAGAGACCACGCAAACCACCAGCATCCGTAGGTGATAGCTTCGAAGACAATGCCACATCGAAGAGAAAGTCGTCATCTAAGCCCATATAGTCATTGGCTGGCTGTGGTGGCAATACTTCCTGGGCATAAGAAACAGGGGTGTACTCATCATCCGGACGATAAGATGGAGGAGCCGCCGGTGAGGTCTCCGAGTAGTGACGTTTGCTGTACTGTTTCTCTACGTCTTTGATCAACATTGTCTGCTCAACCTGTCGCGTGACAATGTCCTGGGTGTCAATAGCAGTGAGTGATTTCCGCACTCGACTGATGAGTGCCTTCTGTTTCACCAGCGTTCGTTTAACGGCTACTAGCTCTTGTTGCACCAGATCAAGTTGATGTTGAAACGACCTATCTGATGGCTTTGATGTGATTGCATTATCCTGGAACACATCAGCGATAGAACAATAGAGAAACATGTTGTTCTTCAACCACGTACCAGAGAATTGAGGTACTGTGAATAGGTATCACATATATCGTCAGACTTGCCAACCTGGTCCTGCAGCAGGCCTAGTGTAACGAATGAGAGTACTTCGAGCGGCAAGACGGCGACATTGTCCAGTAAATTCTTACTTGAAAGCCCTTGAAGCAGCTTTTTTGACCCCTTTTCAACAAGTTCCTCTGCCCTTGTAATCCGGTTCTCCCACTTGACGTCGCCCTGGGAGCCATAGACCATGCCCATAGTAACGTAGAGCCAAGCCTTGGCAAACTCGGATGGTAACTCAATTTCAGCACGTTCTTCTTTGGATGAGTGGGCTACAATGCTCTGGAGAGCAATGAGATCCTGAGTTAAGCTCCTGAGGGATGACCGAATGTCGCTAGTGATGTTGTCAAGTGTTGTACGGATTGAGGGGCCATTCAGTGTTAACAGCTTCTACCATCAGTGTATATCCAATCGAGACTTTTGGGAGATCACCTACCTGGATCATTGTCCTCACTGCGCCCCAAAACTTACCAGCAATTGAACAGCTAAAGTCTGCAGGCAAAAAGAATGTGTACACAATATCGGCGGCGTTGAAGATGTCAATATTCTCCTCGTAGGCACGTCGTACGGTATCACTTCCGTCTTTCTCGACTTGACCAGCCAGCCCAGCCAGATAATCGTAACACTCCTTTTTGGTTGCTGCTTGACAGATTTTGTACGCCTTGCGGTCCGAATATGCCGTTTCTCCTATCAGAAACTGCTCTGCCGCATCAAGCTGGGCTTCAAGAGACTTGGAACTCGTTTCATTAACATGAATGCCCCTACGACCACCTGTTGCTAACGCCAAAACATGGGCGAACCCTTCAATATTAGGCTTGCCTTTCCCACCGTGCGTATTTGGCAGGACTTGGGGTTCTGATCGAAGAATGGCTCGTGGAGGAGGATCAGGCTTGGACCTACTGGACGTGAGCATTCTTCTTGGTCCGTCTTTATTCGTAGATTTTACCCTAGTTTCATAATGATCTTGAAGGACAAAGACCGGGCGTTTGAGGCCAGTCTGAGAATCTTGGGCCATATGTCAGCTGTAACTGCTTGATCTTTATGCCAGAATTCTGGGATATGAGGCCAAAATGCTTGAAATTTGGATAAGAACGCCTAAACTTGTAAGTTAGAAGTATACAAATTTATGGTGAAAATCTGACTTACAAACCAAGTCTGACATTCTTCTGCTTCGAGCGACCAGACAACCGAGTCTCCGTAAGCAACCAGAATTCTTCCCTTGGGTTCGGTTGCCAGAGCACGAGAAGGCTGTTCCTTTATCTCAAGAGCTTGGCCGAGCAAGTTGTCTCGAGACATTGTGCCACATGTCACTAATAAGCCTGTAGAAGTTTATCCATGTCAGTCATAACTCAATACATAGAGGTCACAGAACTTACTGTTGTCGATAACAAGACACCATAACTGAGATATGTGAAAGCACTCTCCACGGTTTGCATTGCCCAACTGAACAACAGCTTGCTCCATGTCCCTTGATACGGTATTCCGCGAATATTGAACTTGCAGTAAGGTCTGAGCGGGGAAAAGAGACATGCTGGTAGCCGCGAGCAAGCCGGAGTACTGCTCAAGCGAGAAGTAAGGGACACAGATCCATCGTGCTGAGCCACTGACTTGTTCAGTTGCTGTCATCTCATGCTTCAGTGATTTCAATGGTACTTCGATGCATTTAGGATCCATATATCCAACTTTTGCACCTTTGGGATTGATTCTTGACTTGACGCAGGATTTCTTGACATCAGCACGAAGTTTTGTGACAGCTTTCTTTTCGAGCTCTGACAAGCCAGGAATACGTGTGATCTCAACCTAGATATTCAGTGCATGTGAGCTGAGTACACTTAGTGCCAATTATCAGAAAGGACGTGATCTTACCCAGAACTCATCGAAGTTCATAACATCCTGAGGAATATGCCTATCTAAAGTAAGTATAAACGGCCCGGATAGAGGTCTAAGCTACATATAAACTCACAGCCATTTGAAAAGCGGACGTTTCTGTCCCTTTGGGTCATGTACCACATTGAGGGTTGCGGTGTGTGAGCCACCCATCTCGGCATTGCCGGTATATAGCGAGGAATGGACGAATGTCAACTGAGAGGGTGTATGGCCACCAAATTCTTTCTTAGAAAGAACGGTGCGTTCTTCAGGTTCTGGAGTCTCAGCATCAGAATCTTCGCCCCTTGACGATTCTGGGATAGATTGAGTCTGGTTTGTAAAGTCGAACTTGTCGTAGGGATCCCACTCGTCACCCGAGAAGCTTCCTGCCCTATGTCTTGGAAACCAATCGCTATCGTATCCAGCAGAACGTGCGGTAGTCTCGCGAGACCTATATCTGTCGCGCCTTGGGCTCTCATAACGGGAGTATGCCGGTGATCTTGACCGGCTTCTGGCACGCCGATAGTCGTAAGAGAATCGTCTCTCCCTCGACTCTGGTTCTTCCTTTTCACTCTCAATCTCTTCAATTGGACGGGGAGACTCAGTGTACTCTCTATCGGGTACAGGCGGGATTTGAGGTCGATATTCAGCAGGTGCAGTACATTCAGCGTGGGTTACCACAGGCACTTCATCCCTAGACCTTCGAGGATATATCTCGGTATATATCGGGACAGGTACATCATCTCTTGACCTTCGAGTCCTGGCTATTGGTCCACTATCATTCCCGAGACGAGTCCGTTCAATAGGTACCTCAGCCCTTTCATAAGTACCGCGCCTGGATGGATATCTAGAGCTAGGTTGATGAGGCTATCGAGGTCATATTAGTGATGTTGTGTCGGGCTGAGGCGTGTAAACAAACCGGGTAATATTCTTCAACATGTCCCCAGCGGACGTGGGAAGGACGACCGCGGCCCTCACCTTGAGGTGGAGGTTCAGTCATGGAGAACTTATTAAGTAAATAAATCTCGCCCAAGGCTCTTAGAAGGTCTAAATTTATATGACTTGAGAAAACTTGGAAAGGCAACTAGTTAGCTAAGAGCTGATCAACCTCAGCCGCAGCTTGTACACATCCACTGAAATGTGTTAGGGCGGCTAGGGGTAAAGCTTAGCGCTTATTGATAAAAGGGTGCACGCAGTAGATCCATAACTCATAAGGTGGTTCAGGGTATTTCTACAATAGATGTGGTAAAATAAGATGTACATGATAAAAATACGCAACATAAGATAATAAACTTTATTTGTTCTTCTACTGTTTTTAAGTTTTATCTATGTTTAACATATAGCTCTAGGTATCGTACCTTAGAAGAGCGATTATATAGGTAGTATAGAAACCGAATAGACTGGCGACTACATCTTGGTAGGCCACAGCTGTACTGCTTGTGTTAGTTAGCCGAAGATCTTTGCGATAGGAAGGATTGGCATCTTGGTTGTGATATCAGTCAGTGTTATTCTTGGATACTTAGATAGGAGACATATAATTCTGTTTCTTGACTTGCGGCCTTGGTTCTTGACTAGCGGGTAATGGATGCTTAGAATCTTGTTTTGCGATTCTAGACTGGTCGATGGATTTGACTCGTTGAGGATATTGTGCAAGGACTGATATTGGTCCCTAAAGGACTTAAGTTAGAAGGAGAAAAGTAAATAAAGAATAGAAATCAAATGTCCAACATCAAGCTTTCAATCTGCCCAAACTCCTCTTGCCATACTCCATTATACCGTAATATTCCGCCACGTAATCAAAGTCATCAATCATCATACAACGTTGTCCAAATACATGAATTTCCAATAGCCGTGTTTGAAAACAGAGACAACCGCTATTATCGGTAGTATTCACGCTCTCGATCCGTAATGCGGAGCCGCACACGCTCATCCTCAATCATACGTCGAGGCGGTGATGGAGACGAAGGCTGACGTCGTCGGGTTCCTTCGACGTACCGGAAGGTTTCGTAGCGAGGTTCCGTCTGGACGGGGACCGGAACAGGGACGAACCTCTCGCGCTCAATGATACGCTCATGGTCATGGTCGTGCGAGGAGTGGTGGCTGTGCCTGCTTCGGGATCGCGACTTGGGCTTCTTCTTCTTCTTGTGCGGCTCAACGTCGACGGCGATGACCTCGATAGGCTCCTCTGGGGGAGGCGGCGGCGGCCTTGGCTTCTCGACAACAGGGGGAGGAGGCGGCGGCTTGGGCTTCTCGATAACAGGAGGCGGCGGCGGTGGTTTGGGCACCTCGATTACCGGAGGAGGAGGCGGCGGCAGCGGGGTTTCGATAACAGGAGGAGGTGGAGGCGGCAGCGGGGGTCTCACAATGACAGGCGGCGGAGGCGGCGGAGGCGGCGGAGAAGGTCGACGAGGAGGTTGAGGAGGAGGAATAATCCGTGTTACACGACGGCTGACGATGCTGTAATCCTCCTCCGGATGCTGGAGGTAGAGGCGCTTCTTCTCATAAGGCTTGGTAACTGTTGTCATGACGTCAGCGACGATTGGATTTGATGCGGGATGCACACGGCAGCCTGCAGTAAAGAAGTAGAGACCTACCCATTTTGTCGGTAGAGACAGCGGCAGCGATAATTGAAATGCAGCTACCCGCGGCGCAATAAAAGCCAAACGGCAACTGACTGACAAGGACGAATAGAGGGTGATCAAGTGGGGTGTTTGGGTCACGATGGTGATGGTTGGGGCGGTTGACGGTTAACGGTAGCGACGGGAGGGTAAAGGGGAATGGCGATCTTTTATGTTTTGATTGGAAATGGGATACGACTGATCAGGCTGAAAGAAGGGGGAAAGGCACATGCCATGTGAGGCAGAGGCTATAAAGCTTCCATGGTTTCTTCCAACCCCAACCCAACCAATGCCCAAGTCTAAGCCATCCGTGGATGGGGCTCTCTGTAGGACTAACAATTGACTTGCAGCACAGAAAAGCTGCCTGACTGCCAGTAAAAAGCAGAGGTCACAGGGTCATGACGTCGCACATGCTCATGCACGTCAGCCCCCCGCCTCTCACACTCGCTCATTCACAAGAAACCAGATTTTGGTGCCGTAATAGCCAGGGGCTGAGATAAGTTAGAATAGCCAGTCAAATGTACTCTCTCTTGCATTGCTAATGTTCTAGACCCCTGGACCCTGAAAATAGAGGTAAAAAAAACCAGAGAAAACCTTGGTACCAGACGCTGCAGGGCTGAGCTGGTCTGGTTGGGTTGTCGAGTAAGCTCTAAAAACTCGGTCGAAGACTTGAGATGGATGAACAAAGAAAGTGTCAAACATGTCGTGCTTATTGAGTAACCAAGGCCGCTTGCATGAGCCAGCAGGAGGGCTGGTCACAAATACAGCCTATCAGAGGCAGACATGATATCTTAGTAAAAAGAAATCAGTTACCTTACTTTTCGATGTCATTTGAGGCTGAATCCCGATTCCGGATTTGCCGGAGATATGACCCACTGTTCGGAGCCCCGAGACTCGGATGCAGTGGATAAGCCATTCCGGTTCACGGCCGTGTTTTTGTCTCCATTAATTCGGCACCTTGGCGGCAACCCGACATTCATCGGGCCGGGTCTCTCAAAAGTCCTTTTTTAGATTCCAGTCCTTGAAGCAGGGTTTATTAACCCTGACGATCATCACCTCCACCGCCGCCTGAAACCAACTTGAGCACGTAAGGAACTAGGCTAGCTAGAGGCCCCTGGACCTCGTTTACTTTAGGGGTGATAAGACCCTGCGGGGTGGAAGGTGAAAGAACATATGTACGTTGTAGTTGCCAGATATATGCTGGTATTCCTTACGGAATCTTTGCGGGAACTTGTGAGCATTTGCCGACAGAGAGAATAGATCCTCAAGAACCAATGCGTGTTCTATCATTGATAAACACTATTTGATAGATTGTACGTTGTGATGGCTTAGTGGAAAGAGTGTCGCCAGATACCCTGTTTCGCTTATGCCGGCCAAATTAGCACTTACGGTGAACGGTGAACTTAAAAACAACATGTAATTCTCCGTGAAGACGTGCAGACATACTTATCAGATGAAAGTTGCACGATCATCATGCGCATAATAGGTTTCGTTTACGAGTTTCAAAAGCACAACCCAAACTCTAACACTGAGATTAGAATTATGGCATGGACCTCCATGCTTTTTTTTTTTAAAAAAAAAAAAAAAAAAAAAAAAAAAAAGGCAGAAAGTCTAGACCATCCTGTCAAAGTTCGTCGATAACGTATTGAACATTGGGATGCTAAGTTTCACATAATAACTATTTGAAAGGAGGTCAGAGACAAGATCTTGAACGGGAACGTTTGTGTCATGAGAAGCGAGCAGTTGTCGAATAGCATAACGCTTGACGATATCATTGCACAATTAGACAACCTCTATTCAGTCCTGACGGAATAGATGAATCATACTCAAACATCTTCATCTATCTATATACAGGGTACGGATACGATATACGGATATAATGCAGGATTTGACGCGACTCCGCCTCAGAAGTAATATTGAAACCAACATCATACACAGCCAGCAAAATATAATTGCACCAATAGTCTAGCATGTCCTCGTGCTCACCTGAGCAATTCCTCTCCCGAACCTGCCGCCGGAGTTGAGGTCGCAATGTGGTTAAGGCCCGTGATCTTGCCTCAGAATGGACAGGCTGCCGCGGAAGGGAGAGAAAACTAAGGGTTCGGATCGACCGATTTCAGGGACCAACGATCCTCTCTCATCCGACGCAGGGACCAAAGGGTTCGAAACTTTTTAACTTTCTAATGCAAGAAGATTTAACGCTAAAGGGCAGCGTGGAGACTTGAGAAACTATTACATGACTTGCGGGCAAATTCGCGATGATCGAAATCAGCGCGTTGGAGGTTTAAGAAGTAATCAAGCAATGGAGAAATACGGTACGCGTCCCTGAACATCTTGGCCACGTTAGCTCTTTCATTGAGATGTCGTATTGAGAACGACACTATTAGCAGATGCATGAACATAACCGTACATATTAGCTTGGCACTCGAGATATGCATATTCATATCTATTATGGCCAACATGGAAGACCTGGTCTGTCAGACGGCAATCAAGGCTCTCTCCCTGTCTACGCCTCAGCTTTCATCACGCCTCTTCCATATCACACCGCTTTTGACATTCTTGACAAACTGAGCAGGTAATAATAGCTAACTGACTAGACTAAGGATGTGCCAAGGCCATCGTTCCCCTCAACTTGCGTGCTCTTCCATCCTCGGGATCCTTTCTGTCGGGTGAACCAACGAGATCTGTTGACAGTTTAATAATGATGCTCTTTCCTCCACGTGGGTCTCGGAACCACATGTAAGGAGATGAGCAGACCAACAAATTCCCGTCTTTTCGTGCTTTTCGTGAAAGAAAGCCATCATTCTCGAATCGAAGCCCCTGTTCGGGGGGATCGTACAGGTACCAATGACACGATCCAGGAACACAGATCTGCCTACAATCTTCACTTGTTTGTCTTACCATGCAGCCCAATTGCGTGGTAATCCAGCCACACGGAACAATCATGACCTTTGTCCTTGCAAGACATTCCCTACTACGAGCGCTGACGAGGCTGTCTTAGCAGCTGCAAGGAAGTGTATTTGGCATGAGTTGAAGATATCCTACTGCCCCTATCCCTACCTACTTATGGGTCGAGAAGAAAGAAGTGATTGAATGATTTCTTGTGCACGATATGTCTTTTCTTTTGTTAACGCAGCATGTCACTTGCTCAGATGTGACACTTGGGGGTGGCTTGCAGTTAGGTTTATCGGTTTATTATGTCTGTCTTGGAATACGCGCCGACATGCGACTTGTCGTACATATAGTAGAGTAGATGTCCAAGCGAGCTTTTGCTAATAATAACTTTGAGTCTTGAATGTTACAAACCATCTCAGCCCGAAGCGCCTTGTGTTCCTCCCTGAAATCCCAGACAAAGACGATGTGATTCACTTTTAATAAGGCCCCTGTCCTGAGGCTTGCTTTGTGTCATGTGCCAATGGATGCATCACTGCTTTTTTTTTTTTTGCTTTTTTTTTTGTAGGCGGTTAGAGCTGACGAAGCTGACAAGGGTTCAAGTGGACGGACGAGTGATGTATATGGATCTTCGGAGTCCGGACCACTTGAGATGGCCAGATTGTACCTGCATGAAGCAGATGCACAAAGGATGTCGACTGAGAGTAGGACACGTGCTTAGTTGTACTTGTTCTTTTTCGAGTTTTACCTTCTGTATTGGTTTTGTCAAAGTATAAGCGACACGCAAAGTGACAGACGAGACTCATTGTGCGACGTGGAGGATTATGACTTGTAAGGAGGCTTTGTGACTATAACACCATGTTTGTTATGAACTTTGGCTAAGCCTATGTATGTATGAGTGGGTCTTGTTATTCTCAGTTCGCTCGCATTCCGTCACAAATTATCACCGTTTTTTCTTTTTCTAGCTTCATGCTTGCCTGGGCTATGTTCTTTTGCTGAAAGTCCAGAGCCATCTCGAGAAATCTGCTGGCCGCCCACTCCTTAGAACAGCTAGTCTTCAACCCTTGTTCGATAAATCATGGCTTGGCATGTTTGAATGCGCTGGATCTGGCAAGGTGCTGGGGATCACAGAGAGCTGGGGTCAAGCGTGACGATGGGGATTGCAGCGTTGATTGGGGCAGTCGCCATCGAGGCTTCAAGGGTCCCTTGCCATTGTCCCTTGCTCTAGAAGGGAGCCCACTTAAATTAAGGCCACTCGCAGACTTACAATGGCTCATTGAAGGTCAGTTGGACATGGAGACAGCAAAAAATGGGCTAGCAAATGATGTACAGTAGTAGAGTAGCTACAGTAGCAACGCTAATAGAGATAATCGAAATCTCCCAACACGAATCCAAAACGAACCCAACCATCAGAGCAACTCTGTCGACGGAGTTGTGGCCAAAGAAACTTACTTCATCACCTTACGTCTGGGAGAAGAGAATGGCCAGTCAGCCCCTGGCTAACTTAGTGTGTGAACCCAAGCCTCAACACTAAAATCAAAACGTTATTGCCCTCGGCACGGGAAAGTAAACTCTCGCAACGTCCCGTCAGTCTGCGTTCCAGTTGTGTTGCAGCTTTTGTGCCGAACGATTACCATTCCTAGCACTTGGTACTTTCTTTAGACTCTAGACTTATAACGCCGCAGTTTCTCTCTGAAACGGCAGCGTGGTTGGCTGTTGTCTAACATTGGATTATTGTTCACACATCCACCAGAACCCTCTGACAATATGGAGTATCATGGCGATCATGACGATAGCAATCGTTATCAAAATTCCCCGCAGCAGCCTCCCGCCTTGCATCGATGGTCCCGAGTCAGTCCAGTCAGGCGAAGCCAGGCACAGTTCACGGACTTTGATTACCCAGTTATAATAAAGTGGACGCTTGAGAGGCGTCTTCTAGTGAAGTGCGGTTGACGATTTCAAGTGGCAGGGCAGAACGCCTCGTTTGTCGTTAGTGGCAGTTGCTAGTGATAGAACTGACCTCGGCGCCGGGGTCAAAAGAATGGAGGTGGTATGGGAAGAAAGCAAAAATGCTACCTGCCCCCTATTCTTTCTGAATGGAGTTCATCCTGCGTCTAGATATGATACTTGTAGTACTATAATCACTGCCTTGCATGTGTGCCACGCAATAGGCGCCTTGTGGTCTTCAATATGTACAGAGTACAAGGGCATCTGCTCTGTTAAGTGAAGGGGTTCCTTGACCCTTGTGAGACGATACTTAATACCCGACGGGATGATAGGGAAGGCCGGAGGTACCTCCGTACTCTTGGGGTGCACGAGTGGGCGAACGACTCCATCGTCTCAATTGGCGCCGGATCTGGTTGACCTGACTCGACTTTATATCAATAAACAGGATTTCCTTGCCATCATGAACCTAGCAACAAGAACAAGCTCTGGATGCGGAGGTAAACGTCGCTATGTATGTAGGAGCATAATATTAAGTTAGTAGCCAGAAAGTCAATGATTCAAGCAGCCGCTTATAGCGACTGTTTCCCGCCGTTTTTTTCGTTGCCCCCTTTCCATATTGGGGCTTTACGAGGGGCGCATCTCACTTTGGGTTGACAAACCACCAAATCAGCAAATTTCCCCCCGAATCCATCTGTCGACAATTCTTACCTCCTTTACTCTTTGACATCCCCTTCCTTTTCACGTCCTTACTTTTTTACTCAATTGTTGATATTTGCATCTCACTAGTACCTAAACTGCCTACCTAGGTACCTATAGCTAAGGCACCGTACCTATAATACGTATCTTTATCGCTTGTCAACGAGCATTGCTCGCTTGACCAGGTTCCTCCGCAAACGCCGTTCCCTGTCCGCAACCGCCGTCGCTCAGTTCGCCTGTCTTGCCTGTCGTCCAGGGCAGCCCGGCATCCACCTATTCGCGACCTCTTCGTTCGCTATTGTAGCCGCTTCCCAGTCGTTCGCTTCAAACTTCTCCTACACTCCACACCTACCGAAAACCAGTTGGTATCAGCTGTACTAACACCCGTATCCGCACATTGCTATCAGTTCCCTGTATTATATGCTGTGTCAGCAATACAGGAAGCCACTGCACTTCCTGACGCTGGTTTGTGCTGTGCTGCAACGCAGTTACAGTTGCATGTAACGTTGTGGCTCGGGCTGTTCCCACCGCAGCAACCGGCATCTCGAAACGCCTCACCTCACCTCACATCAGCGTCCTGTGCCCTGTACAGTACGACCCATTGGCTGATGCCTCCTGGTGCATGACACCGTAAGGTAGCCCAGGGCACCATGCCGCAGCTTGCGCTCCAGAGCCCAGAAGCCTCTGCTGCTTCTATCATCTCCTCTAGCTCCAACGCCATCACCACTCTCGACGATGCTACTTCATCTTCCGACGTGAACCTCCTCAACCGAGCTCGATCTCCCTCTGACGTCCCCGTCGACGACAGTCCTACCGTTGGTCGCATCATTCGCTCTAGCCCATCGGTTCCGTCACTCGGTTCCTTGTCTTTGTCGGGTCCTCGGTAAGCATATACATCCTTAGAATGTTCATATTGAGCCCTCTTGTTCGCTCGCTCGTATCTCCACACCCCCCGGCCGTCGCTGCCCCCGGGCCTCTTCCTGGCCCCCTTCACTGCCGCCTTTCACAATCTCTCCCCTCCACCACACGCCTTTGCTCCAGGTTTCTCTTGACCAGCAATAATTTTCCCTCCTTGCCCCAGGTTGAATGCTGTGCGAGGCCACCATTGTGCTTCGTCCCCTCACTCTACCTTTCCCCATCTAGCCCGTGATCGTATTGCGCTCTGCCGTGGAACTCTTGCTGCGCTACGTCTCTAACGCGCTGCGACTCTAGATCTCCACGGCCAGTTGTCTCGAGTCCCCTCACGACCGCTGCCAACGTGCGATACGGGCAATCGAGTCCTAGTCCCCGGACTGTCGCGTTTCCCAATCGATCTACGCCAACACCGACGTTTCAAACCAACCAAGAGCCCAGGAACAAATCGACTCTCGTTAAACAGACTTCATTCTACAGCGACTCTTCTGACGAAGGATCCCCAGAACCTCACAGCCCTAGGTTTGTCTCGAGTACCAGTGGTTCTCAGGCGCATACGCCGCCACTGTTGGAGCTCAATTACATGTAAGCTAACGATCCGATTAGGCAGGGCTATACGGGCAGTACGAATGGGTTGCGAACCGTCTCCGACCCCATAGATTCAAAGCCTCCCCCAGGCTCAGACTCAACCTTCCGGCCGGCCATGGCTGGTCCGGTAGCTGCGGCCCAGGCCGAATCTTCCAAAAGCATTGGTCGAAACTCTTCCATTGATTCTGCGATATCTGCCATTTCAACAAAAAGCGGCCCCAGTGGCAGCCCCGACGGTCAACATGGGCCTTCGGATATCGCCCACCTCATCAAGACAGCGGGCAGCCCTGAGATACTTATCCAATACTTATTGAAGGAGAAACATGCTCAATCGCAGCAAAACAGCCAGTTATGGCGCCTGGTGGATAAGCAACGGGCCATGATACTAGGTCTTAATAAGGACCTCGAAAGAGCCTTGAAGGACAAAGAAAAGTACAGGAAGAAGCTCAAGGAAGTCATGACATTGCCATCAACCTCGGCACCTTCTAGAGACAACGGCAAAGATCCTGTTCAACCTTCTAGGCCTTCACTTCCCCGAGTTGATATCGAACGAGCCAAGGGGCAGACCACGACCCCAGACTCGCCGACTCTTGAATCGGACAGCCCAAAGAACTCGCCGGTCGACATCACTATGGCACCCTATCCCATTACTCCCCCAGCAGATCAAATCAGTGCACCACACTCAGCAGTGGGTGAGCTATTGAACCCTGCGCATGCCATGCCCAAGCCGCAAGATCATGCCTTGGACAAGTATGACCACGAGGCAGAAGAGCGAGCGGCGGAGGAGACACGAAAGGAGAAGGCGGAGGAGCCACTAAAAGAAATTCCCTACAACGTATCGATTCCTCCATCGCGCAGCCTTCCCAGCGAGCCACCCAGAATGCCACCGCCAAAGCCACCAGTAGTACAGCTTCCGACAGTCGCTATTCTTGAAGCAACTCCTCAGCCCGACGAAGGACTCTCGAAGTTCCCTGTACCACCACCAAGGAAACCACCCCCTGCGCCTTTGAAGTTGAATCAGGTATTGAGGACACAACTGAGTCCATCTCCCGAGCATGAGGAGACTGAGTCCGATTTCGACGACATCTTGGAAGTAGATGAAATTGTTACCGACCGGCGTGGCCGCCGAAGGACGCGAGAAGAGGACGACAGAGACCGAGAGATCATCGCCTTGAAGGAAGCTGCTGCGCGTAGTGCGTCTAAGAAGAGCAAATCCAGCCAAGCTGGAACTCCGAGAGAAATGCCGGCACAGGAACTTGGGACACCTTCGTCAGGTCAGATGCTGGACGCACCAAAGGCAAGGGAGATCCCTGCGCCTCTGCTAAGCCCGGGCCTACCCTCGAGCCCTCGGCCTTTCAATGTGAGCTCGCCGCCTTTGTCTCCGAGGTCAATGAATTTTCAAGCTGCACCTTTGTCACCACGACCTCCTCGCCAGCCCATCCCACTGCCACCAAACACCCCGTTGACAACTCCTGCGATGACTCCTGCCAGAGCATCTGGAGCTGGCATAATCTCTGAAGACCCTTCATTACCACAAAAACAGCAACCAGCGCAACAAGAAGCAGTTGGCTACGCAGACAAGCCTGTCATTAGAATGTCGAGCCCTACCGAACGTACAGAGATCTACAAGGGTCTAGTGACGGAGGAATATCCTGACCTTTTGCTCCCGCCAAACGCATTGCCGTCCATCAAAATCAAGGTTGCGTCCTCTCGTATGAAGCCATCCCGAGCAAGCATGATGTCTCTCACCCAGCTCGAAGAAGATCCTGTGTTCACCCTTGCCATCATTTCACGATCTGACAATGGCGAGTTGTGGCGGGTTGAGAAGGATCTGGCTTCGTTGACAAAATTGGATCAACGCCTCAAACAGTTTTCGTCATATGCAGTTAAAGTCCCGGAACGTTCATTATTTAGTGGCCATGCGCCGGCCAAGCTTGATGCTCGTAGGACGATCTTGGAGCAATTCATGGATGACCTACTCGAGACACCCTTTGATACGAAGACGGCCGTTGAGCTTTGTAAATACTTGTCGACTCACGTTCTTCCACCTAACTTGGACGACTCAGCATCGATGGGCGACTCGGGTTCTGAGATCAACGGTAACAGGACGGGAGCCGACGCACGACCTCGTCGTAGCGGTTATTTGACCAAAAAGGGAAAGAATTTTGGGGGCTGGAAAGCGAGGTACTTTGTCCTTAATGGGCCGCTTCTGAAATACTTTGAGGTGCCTGGGGGTGCGCATCTAGGAACTATCAAGCTTCAGGGAGCGCAGATTGGCAAGCAATCCCAGAACAACGACAATCAGTCACCAGCGCGTGCCGCCCATGGCGACGAGCTAGACAACCAGTTCCGCCATGCCTTCCTCATCCTAGAACCCAAGAAAAAGGACACGAGTAGCCATTTCAAGCATGTTCTCTGTGCTGAAAGTGACAAAGAGCGAGATCACTGGGTAGATGCTCTTTTACAATGGGTTGACTATCGCGACCCGGACGACCCTGAGCCTCTGCCGTTGAAAGGCGGCCCTATCCAGGACCGTCAAGCACCAGGAACTGAGCGTTCTGGTGCAGCCAAGGTTCGAAAGGCACCTTCTAAGTCCTTCCATCACCCATCTGACTCGGATACTCTGGTCGGTGTTCGTTACGACACTACGCAAGCAGGAGATGCTCCCCAGCTTGCTGGTCCGGCGCGACCCAGGACCTCGAATGGCTTACCCGATCAACCCCATAGCCAGGGTCTCGATAACTTGTCTTCGTTGCAGAGCAGCAAGATCATCTCAGGCCCCAAGGACCCACAGCCTATATCTGATTTGGGTGCTTGGGGAAACAAGCCGAACCTTGGTCCGACTGCTGATGAAAAGAAACAAAGAAAGCGAAGTTTCTTCGGCTTTGGCCCAAAGACTCGCTCTTCCTCGGAGGATCAAAGCTCCTTGTTCGGCGGCAGTGAAGGAGGTGCAAATGCCACACCGCCTCAAAACTCATACCAAGGTCCTGTACGGCAAGCTTTTGGAGTACCATTGGCAGAGGCTGTCCGATATTGCTCTCCCACAGATGTTAATGTACCTCTTCCAGCTGTTGTCTACAGATGTATTCAATATCTGGACTCCAAGAATGCTGTGCTTGAAGAAGGAATATTCCGACTTAGTGGTTCAAATGTCGTCATCAAACAGCTTCGCGAGAGGTTCAATGTTGAAGGAGATATCAACTTGTTAACTGATCGTCAGTACTACGATATTCACGCTGTGGCTTCGTTGCTGAAACTTTACTTGCGAGAACTGCCAACAACAATTCTGACGAGAGATTTACATATGGAATTCCTGACAACCATGGAAATCACGGACCACACAGAGAAGATGGCGGCATTGGGTGAGCTGGTTCAACGACTTCCTCAGGCCAACGCCACATTGCTCAAATATTTGATTGGCTTCTTGATCAAGATTATCAACAATGCGGACATGAATAAGATGACTGTTCGCAACGTCGGCATCGTCTTTTCGCCAACCCTCAACATTCCCGCGCCCGTCTTTGCCATGTTTCTACAGAACTACGAGGGCATCTTTGGCATTGATCCCGAAGTCTATGAGCTTCCTTCACCTGTTTCTGAGCCCGACTTGCAGCGATTTGAGCCACCGCCACGATTCGATCTTCCTGCTCGGCCTTCTACATCTGGAAGTGCATCTCCCCACGGTCATATGCGCAAGGACATGCAACGATCTACTCCCACCCCGCCTCTTCTAGTCAATAACGCTCCACTGCGAGCTTCACCTCCATCAAGCGCATCTAGGCCCGGCTATGATCCTGCAACTGGCGCCTATGAGGGTGGCTACCGTCCACCTTCAGCAAATGAGAGACGTTTTTTGCATGCCTCACACGAGGACCTCAGTAATGCATCCGCATCATACGATCAAGGTTTCACGCCTGGGAACAGACGTCGAGAGAGTTCCATCTTCATGGGCGGCATGGTTGGCCCTCACCACCAGGCATCAAAGAGCCGCCTTCGAGAGGAAACGCGGTTTTGAACTGTATATGTAATTGGTGTTTTATGTGTTTTGTTGTTGCAACATACCCACTCGTTTCGATACGCGATGATACCATACATACTATACCGTACTATTCCATGACGATCTTATACTATTAATATTTTTGCATCTCGGAGTTTTAGTCAACGCGTCTTGGGGGAGGATTTGTTTTTGTTTTGAATTAGTTTTGCACCACGCGGGTGGTGGGCTCTTTGTTCTCACGAATTACTTCAAGACAACGGCAGGATCAAGGATGAGAACCGATATCGTTCACATGAGAGGTAGTTTATACGGGAATTGAAGGGCTATCTGTGAACGGGGATGTCCTTGCTTGATCTGGCTTTGGGCATGAAGTCGTCTTTCTACTTTAGCATGGCGTTCTGGTTAGTTTTTTGGTCGAGTCTTCCTTGCGATGGTCTAAGATGACCAGGGCTTGAAGCTCTTGATGATAGTCGGTGCTCTATATCTGAATATTTGAGTTCATTTGGTATTTGACTTACGCTTTGATGTCTTGTGCCTAGACTTCACTCTATGATTTAGGCAATTTGCTTGTCGGCTTTTATCATCTTGGTCTTATCTTATTATACCGCCTAGGTAGATCAGGCAGACATATAACAGTCCTATTTGGGGCAATGAAAGGCCAGTTATGACTACCTAACCTTGTATGGTTATGCGGTTTATGTCTCATTCATTTTTCGTTCTCAACCACCATTGACGTCCACCTTCTTTTCATCATCCCAGCCATGGTCTTTACGCTATACGATGCAACCATTGCCGAGGCAAAACTAGCACTGGCCACTCTAGACCACATCCTTATAGAGGCAGAAAAGCACCCCCTCGCTGGCGGCCTCCCTGAAGCGCGTCTATACGAGAGCATGAAGCCACTAAGTTTCCAAGTCCACGCAGCCACTCGGTTCTCAGAAAAACTGGTGGCCAGGCTCTCTGGGAGAGAGTCTGTCGAGTTTACAGACGAGATCGCTACGTTTGCAGATATGCACACGTGCGTCGTCAAGGCTCAAGAGCTTCTTGAACAGGCTGATAAGGACGTTGTTAACTGACACGGGGAAGAGGTTGCGCCGACAGCGCTACCATTAGTGGGAACAATGGATTTGTCTGGGAAAGCATTTGCCATGGGGGCAGCTATTCCCAACATCAACTTTCATCTATCCATGGCGCAGGCTATTCTGAGAAAGGAGGGAGTGCCGTTGGAGAAGAAGGACTATATCATGGCCTTTGTTGATGAGTATGTTTTTAAAGACACAGCAGTAACGAACTTAGGAATGAGATTGTACAACTATTGAGTGTGAGAAGAATGCCTTTGTAACTAAGATCTACAGTGTAATTCGTCGAAAGCCGTTATAAGGTACGGAGGTCCGCGCGCGATGCTCCGACCCTTGCTTATTCATCCCGACACTTTCCTACTACAATCGGAGGCTCGGCGCCAACACTTGCCGTCCTCCCCCATCGCATCATCAAAGACCGGCCGACTGATTTGACAAGCGCCGATGGAGCTTGACCCTCGTCTTGGCGCAACTGGTGATGGAGCCTCGTCATTAACCAATTTTGATGCAGATGGAAACTCGACACCGACACCGACCCATCATGGCGCTCTGATGCCGCTCTCTCATCCTCATGACGCCCATAATGATAACGAAGGGGTCGACCATCCAGCTGGCGCGTCAGCTGAAGATGGAGACACACCTCAGTATCAACACCAGCAGCAGCCTCACGATACCGACCACGATGGTGATGGAACCGATTCGAAGCGACCGAGAGCGTGCGAGGCCTGTCGCGGACTCAAGGTTCGCTGTGAGCCGGACCCTAACGAAGAAGGCCCTTGTAAAAGATGTCGGAAGGCCGGAAGGAACTGCGTCGTGACGATGCCGACGCGCAAGCGCCAGAAGAAGACAGACAGCAGGGTCGCTGAGCTGGAGAAGAAGATCGATGCTTTGACGGCGAGCTTGCAAGCCAGAGCAGCACCTGCAGGAAGTCAGGCGCATGCGCATGCGCAAGGCCAAAGCCATAGTGTTAGGGATTCTAGCGGAGCTATTCCACAAAGACCAGCCAACGATCCCAATCCACCTGCGTCTTCATACAATAACACCAAATGGAGGAACTCGGCCCAGACCCCAGCGTGGGGGTCCTTTGCATCGACACAAAACCCCATGCCGCCGATGCCCTCGACGGAACAGAACCCAGAGCGCATATCTCCAACTCGATCCACGGCGACAATGACTCCTGGAACTAGCACTGGGCAAAAGAGGAAGTTCTCCGAGGGTCGTGAAGGCTCAGCTGAACAGACACGTACTGATGAGACGCCAGCTGAGTCGTTGGCATCCTATTTGACCAGAGCAAAGGGTGGCGATATCGTCGAGCGCGGTATCATCACAATGGAGAAGGCCACTGAGCTATTCGCGCGCTACAACGATCATATGATCGCCCAACTTCCGGCCGTCATCTTTCAGCCAGGTTTTACAGCATCTGAGCTTCGAAAGACAAGGCCAATATTGTTTCTGGCCATCATGTCAGTAGCCTCGGCCGAGTCACCCCTTCTTCAAAAAACACTTCAGAAAGAACTGATGCTCACTTTTGCCGAGAAGGTGATGCTCTCGGGCGAGAAGAGCTTTGAGCTAGTGCAAGCGCTAAATGTTGCTGTGATCTGGTACTGGCCACCTGAACACTTTGAGGAGCTCAAGTTCTATCAGCTCGTGCACATGTCCGCCGTCATGGCCATTGACATCGGGCTCGGTCAGAAACTAAAGCCACGTCGGGGAATTGCTATGCACGACAGTTGGCGCCCTGGCCCAGTCATCTCAGCAATTGCATCAGTTGCCCAAAATCGTCGGTGGACGCCCCCTGATCCAACGAGTATAGAGAGTCGCCGGACATGGTTGACGTGCTATTTTTTGGCAGCTAACACTTCCATGGCTCTGCACCGACCCAACCTCATCCGCTGGACCCCTTTCATGGCCGAGAGTCTCCATCTTTTGCAGTCTTCACCTGATGCTGCGCCCACTGATGCTTACTTCTGCCATCTCGTCTGGACCCATCACCTGTCCGAAGAAGTTGGCGTGCAGTTTGCCCTCGACGACCCGTCCGCGGACATTAGAATCACTGATCCGAGGACGCAATACACTCTCAAAGGTCTTGAACAAGACTTGAAACGATACAAAGAAAACGTCCCGCCAGACTTGCTGCAACGTACGCCAAGACAGAAATTATTCCCAACCTTCCGACGTGTTTACTGACAGATGATAGCAACCCTTTTGATAAGTTTTGGCGTACTCAATCTGTATATGCACGAAATGGCGCTGCAAAGTCGTGCTGTTGAACCCCTACGGCCACCATTCTCTGCCACTTTGCAGGACAGCCTGGTTGGCGGGGAGAAGCTCTCTGCTGCACATATCAGTGCCATATCGATATGCCTGTCCTCCATCAAAGAACTTCTAAATACCTTTCTGGGAATGGATATCTTTAGTATCCGCTGTCTACCCGTATTCAATTTTGTGCGAGTTGCGTACGCTGTCGTCATGCTAATCAAGCTCTACTTTTCCGCTTCTGCAGCAGGGTCAGATCTTGGTCGAGTTATCGACAAGGAGGATATGCAAGTCAGCAAGTATCTTGATAGTCTACTTGACAAGTTCCGCGCGACTGCGGCGGACGACCGATGTCGTCCAGCGGCCAAATTTCTCGTAGTGCTCGTCGTGCTTCGCAGCTGGTTCTACAAGCAAGCCAAGTCAGAGTCCAAGGAGTCTATGTCAGTTCCTCCACCGTCATCAATGAAGCCATCGCCCTCACAGCAGCCCACACCTGTCAACAACTCCTCATCACAGCCTTCGGACCATCCCTCCACGGCAAACACTCCACTCCAGCTCCTTTCTGAGGTCGCTACCGGCGCCGGCTCCCGGAATCGCGACTCACCCGTCAACCGGGCCCCGATCATCGGATGGGGCACAGGCGTTCCGCAACCTCCACAGCCCTTCTTCCACGACAGCGCCGACAACGCCTCCAGCTCCACCGCCTCAATGCCCTACCACAGCGAGCCATTCTCAGCAGATCTAGTCGCGGCCATGGCGCCTGTGATGCCCATGCTCCTACCCACCACTGCAGACGGCATGGGCCACTATAGTTCTGGAGATATCCACGATTTTGGGCCCGTCCCGGGCTGGGATTTGGAAGGCCTCGGCATCGGAACAGGATCACAGGGCATGTGGGAGGATGGGATGCGCATCTTTCTCGAGGAGCCCTGGTTCAACAACATGTTCCAAGGCAACCCCGGGGCCAGCAACAACGGTCTTAACTTTTGATGTCTCAAAAATCGTCTTTGCTGGCAAAGTAGATTACTTCCATTCCTATTCATTCTTACCCTGTACGCTCAGAATTGGATAGCGCCTCGTCAGTTACATCACACGGTGTTCACTTTCACTGTTTATGTAATCTTACTTTTAAACGCCTTAAACGCTTTTTGCGACTGCGCCTCGAACAGTCCCAGCTTAGCCCAGGACGCAAGTTAACTGCATGTGCCGCTGCACGTTTTAAAACGCCCGTCCCAGTGCAGAGTGCATCGGCGTATGCGGCTTACATGTGCTTGGGCGGTGTGGGCTTGGGAGAGACCTCATGTGAGAGGGGAAAACAAAATGATACAGTTTTTACATACAGCGCATGGAGTCTAGGTTCATATCAGGATGGAACTATTTTGATTCCATCATGTCGCTTTATCCAGGAGAAAGCGGTGTAGTTCATTTCCTAGTCAAACATATGGGACTATGCTAATGACCTGCATCATAACTGTTCAATGCTTATCGCGGCCTCATTCACTCAGTTTAACTAGCATCGCTTTCACGGTCACCAATGTGTCGAGTCAGGCGTCTTAATGGCAGCAAAGATCATTCTTCATTCATTCTAGGCGTGCTCTAAGCCTCCTCGGCACCTTTGCTTCCTTCTCGAGTAGTTCATATTTTTGGGTTCATGATTGCAACCAGTCGCCATCATGTTTCCCTAAACTCCTTCGCCTCTGAAGGGACAAACATTGTGTTGCCCCTTTGTACACCATTTCCGCCCATTGCCAGTTGTTACATATGCATGGCATGTCTGTGCTCATACATGAACTCATAACGCCAGCAACTTCAAAAAGGCCAAAACTCCGTATGCTCGCTCTTGTCGTGGTTTATCTGACGTCGAAATCACCTTCCCACCACACCCTTAACATCGCATGTCAAGCCAGTCTGCCATCACTTTCTGAGCGCCAGTAAATTCGATTGGGGGTCCTGCATCCTTTGTGTTCGGTTTCACATGTGCCGGTTAAGATCCTGCTCAAAAAAGACTTGCTTGCAAAACACATAAAAAGCGCAAAATAAAGCAGCCATGTGTTTAGCGAGAGATCTCCTTAAGGGAAATAGGCTGGAAAATGGTAAACCATATCAAGAACAACATTGCGCAGTGTATCCGACGTGTAGAAGGGATCAGACGGCTATTAAGAGCGTCGGATAGTTATGGGGGAGGGGCGGCGGATCGTCATTGTTGGTATCATCATCATCGTTATCATGGTTGTGTGGGGATAGACAGCTGAGAAGCTGCTGCTGCGCTCAGTCCATGTAAAAGTCTCCCTTCAAGATTCTCTCCTGAAAAGCATCAGGCTTGGGGCGTTCCGGCTGCTTAGGCTGCTGCTTGACAGACGAAGCTTGAACCGGGGGTTGAGGCATCTCGGAGATGGACTTTGCCCGATCGTGGATGGAGCCCCGGGGCGGGGAGGAGGAGGCGAGCGAGAAGGAAGCGCGAGGAGCACCGATGACGGAGCTCTCGGCACGAGACCTAAGCTGCTCGGACCAGTTGAAACCTTGCTGGTCTGGGCGCGAGTTATAATTGTCAGATGGGGCTCTTGGATACTTGGTGTTGCTTGCCTGTGGAACAGAAGAAGCGAGGCTTGGACGACGTCCGGCTGACAAGGCTCTTGAGAGGCTCGTCCCATGACCAGGAGAGCCTACAAGCGACGCCTTTCGACCACCTGTGACGGGACGCCCATTTTGAGAAGTGGGAGGAGATGATGGGCTATTACCATTTCCGGGACTGCCATTGGGACGAATGTTGCGCATGTTGGAAGTGCCAAAGCTCATTCGGCGAACAAAAGGAGTGGTGGGTGCAGTCTTGGAGTACATGTCGTCATCTTCAATGGCATTCTCATCAATGGAGTCGGAATTGTTGGAGTTTGTCGACATGCTGCCTCGACGGATGAAGGAAGAGGTGTTTGTAGGCGAGGTGCCTGAGAGGCCGAGAGTAGTAACAGAGAGACGTCGACGGCCAGTATCGACTGGGCCCGAGGACTGGGTGGGAAAGCCAGTACTGTTTGGAACCGAGTTGCCCCTCTGGAACAGGTTGGTCAGAGCGGCCTGGGTGATTGATCCTCGTCTGTTGCGTGTATACATTTCGGGGTTGTTGTTATTGTTGGGAGCTGTGTCTGTAGACATGATGGGCAACTAATAACGACTGCCGTCGCTGGTAGTTATAGTTGTAGATGCAATGCGGTATGAGGAGATATGCGAGGCAGTGGCGCCAGAGTGGTTCGAGAATGGCAGAAACAGCGTTACACTTGAATATGATGGTGGGATGGTGTTTGAGAAATTGTGGGCTGTTCAAGATACGTTGTGGAATGGAAACAGTTTGTAAAATGAGAACAAAGAAGAGACGAGAGAATGAGTAAAGGAGAAGAAAAAGAGAAGAAGAAAGAGTTTAGAAAAGCGAGCTGGAAATCGGGGGGACTGAGGGGCTGATAAAGACGAACGAACGATGATGGATGGATGGATGGCGTGGATGGGTCAATCAAATCAACTCTAAAACAGGGGAGAAGAGAAAGCCGGTCAGTGATGAGAGATCGCCGTTACCTGTTTGGGTAAAAAGCGACCCCTACCTAGGTAGGTCAACGTTGGAGGGGGAATCAGAGAGTCCAGTCAGCGGTGATTTAAATAAAACGAGAGAGACTGGTAAAGTTCAGACAATAGGGTCAGAACAAGTCTAGGCATCGGGTCGTGTCGTTTCGCAAGAATCACAGAGAGACAGGCAGTAACGGTCAAGAATTGACCAGGATTTTGTATTGACTCTGAAGGGCTGGGGGCGCCTGGTTCGATGCATTTAGGCTGGGGTTGTTCTGAGCTGACGCCGGTAGGTACATGCAAGCGCGGCTAGTCTGAGATGACAATGGGGGGGTTTGGAGGTGACCAAGATGAAGATGGAGGCAAATGGCTGCAGGTGGTATCCGTATTGCAGGTTGAGTCCGGGGGCCCGAGTGACGTCGTTGGTACAGGGTGGAGTTTTCCGCCGGAATCGGCCCAGGGTTGGTCAGATTGCTCGAGGCTATCTGTGGGCAAATCTAAGCCGAGGGTTGCTAAGCATATAGATGGTTCAGGGTCCAGGGATTTGTGGGGGTGAATCACTTCTTTGAGATGGAGAATGCCCTGGGGTTGAGGTTGAACCCTTGTCTCTCCTCGTTGAGACTAATGGCTGCGTATTGGCTTGCTCTGGACGATGTTGTTGTTGTTGTTGTTGTTGTTGGTGGTGGCTGTGAGTTCGCTTACAGGTAGCTTTTGCTCTCTGGCATCTGTCAACCCGACTAAGACTAAGCTCCCGAACGATACAACCAAGTAAGTATTTCCTCTTTTGCCTGTCACTGTTTGGAGGTCTCGGGTTCCGATGGTCGGAGAATCTGACGTTAGCAACGATAGATAGATACGCAAAACAGATTGATATGTGAAAAGACTCGGCCAAAGCCACAAGACATGTACCGCAATCTCTCTTCCTCGTGGGTTTCGTTGAGGGGAGGGGAAATATGTTGAGTGAACAGTGAGTGATTCAGGCACGAAAGGCTAAACAGTGATAAGGGACCTCCAAGATACAACGCCAGATTTACCATTGTTCACTGGCGTGCACAGTAGGTACTTTCAAATAAATTCGAGTGTTGCCATTTTGATCAAACTCGGAAAGTCCTTACTCGGTGATATTTCCTAGGCTACAGCGGAGAAACACCAACGCCCAAGGCACATATGACTGCTACCTGCTATACGATGAAATGCTTGATTTCTGTCTGTGCTTAATAGGAGATTATCCATTTCACCTGAAAATCATTGCAATCAATTGTCTCGTGCTCAAATTCATGGCAGGATGGATGACAGTCAACTTCTTTCTTCACACACGATGCTGATTGATACTGTAGTACCTTCCAGGTTCCAGTCGTCTCCTTCCTCTCCAACCTCTTTCTTGTGTGGTCGTACTTCCTACGGATCTCTGGGCTGGTAGGTGTTTCCTGCCACCTTCATGCAGAGGTACCTAACAAGTTAGGCAGGTAAATACACAGGTATCTACTGTAGATTATTAGTTCTCGTAACTCAAGTCGACTCAATTTTTTTCCATATCTAATTCACATTTATCGCGAAATCCGAAGTTTGTCATCCGCTGATGAACTTGTTCAGCTATCATCCACCAGCATGCGACAAAAAGTGATGCTGTAAACTGTGGCGCTATAACCACAGCAACGATATCAGAAAAGGGGTGCCATGTGTGTCTGGCTACTCTGGAGTCTGGCACTCTGAACGAATTGCCGTCCCATCTTTTCTAACATCCATGCATCCATCCATCGTGCAGTTGTTACAGTCCGGCGGCTGATGGCCCACTGCGCCCCGCCCCTTGGCTTCCCCGGCATCTGCGGCTTCATGCACAGGCCGTCTGCTAGCGCCATTCGAACTGTGGAGGAAACGGGGGTACTAAAGGGTCCGCCCCGAGAAGCCAATCTTAGAGCGGAAACGGTGCCTCGTAGGGCATCTTGCAGCGTCCACAGCACATGGAAGGGCGTCGACGTCACCCAGATGATGACGGTTTGTTTTTTTTTGCGGGGTAACGAATGATGATCAAAGCTTGAGCCTTCAGACAAACTCGCAAGCCTTTTTGCCTCCAGGGGTTGTCTCGCTTGATCTATTTGCCTCCCAGGTACGGATACAGTACGACCAATATTAACATGAATGCAAAAGCATGCCGAATGAGGTGAAAAGGGCTTTTACAGCTTCAAAAACAGACCTTTCACTTCCGGTTTCACACCTCACGCCAAAGTAACTTATATTACCTTACAGTACGATACAGGCGACAAGCGCTGGCCAGTTCATTCCCCACAGTTGATTACTGCACCAACTGTGCATACGCCGCTTGTGGTAAATACAGTCAGTGAAGGTCCAAAGATAAAGGATGGACAGGCAACACCTCCACTAGCACAAGCCATGAGGCCATGTTCTAATAGTAGTACAATAGAAACGCCATCAGCAACGGCGGTGGGAGGGAAAGCAGAGGCGATGATGATATCCGACGTAACTCAAACGCGAAAACAAAAGCACAAACCTCACCTAGCCTTACTTCAACTCAGCTTTCCAAGTGGAACCCATGCTTCACCACCACGACCAGATACAGTACACACCAGGCTCGGAGAGTCTTGATTGCCGGATCTCAACACACTTCATTTCCTCTGACATGACTCTCGTCAAAACCTTGTGTCACACATAGTCTGGGCTTAGGCTCTTAGCGTCCGGCACCTCAGATCAAGTGATGCCAATGCCATGGTGGTATGTAACCTTTAGCGGAGAGATGATCAGCTTCGCTAGGAGATTCACACACGATGCGTGGCAGAGGCGTCATCGCCATGCCATGCCCGTGTTCGAGCAATGCTGGCTGCAACCCTTTCGACTCTTTGGAGGGGATCATCAACCAACCTTCAAGCTTGAGTGTCTTACGAACAGACATTCCTGAATCACAATTGTGCATGGTCAATTTCTACCCCATTTCCCTATTCCGTGCTCTACATATGTAGCAGGCTCATACTCATAGGTTATTTCAAAAGACTAATGGTGGGTTACCGTGGGCTAGTGTTTCTAGTTCTCGAGAGTTTCCACGATGCCACGTTCTCCGGGACTTCTGATCTCTGACTACTGTAGGTGTGCACGTCCAAGCTCCTTGGCTGCTTGTTGTTCGTTGTCAAAACGATGTCTTCCAGAACCAATCATGGCCTCAGATAATTACCCCGCGTTTGTCCACATGCTACCGAGACCGGCTCACGGCACCCTCGGCCGCTGAGTTGCATTGGTGCCCTTGGCCTTGACACCTTGTCTCTTGTCCTGTCTTGTCTTGGCTTTTGGGCAGGATTCCTCGAGCCCTAGACACCCTCTTCTTCGTGTCGATGCTACTCACTGACTCCCTTTGGTGACGGTTTTGGTGTTGATCAGTGGCTATCACGCAAGTCCGGCGTTTCCTTGTCCCGCCTTGATAACACGGCTCATTCAGTATCAATCGTCTGCAGGTTATCTCTAATAGTGTGTCATTATTGCCACGAGTTATAGCCACGAGTTTCATGGCCAAAATGATCAGCCTACACTGGCTTACAGACCACTCGTTCCTCCTCAGGTCTTGGCCAACCACCCCACCACGAGATTCGCGAGCTTGGTGGCGGCTGTAACCCGCCTATCAGATATTCCAAGACGAAGATGGCGCCAGACAAAGCACACACGAATTGGAGGTTACCCACAATGCCGCAGCTTGCAGTTCGCAGCCGAACTGTGACTGAACTGTAATACACAGTATCTCAATGGCATGTTCCTGGTGGTTGGTGGGGGACAGCATGGTCAACCTCAAGCCCATCCTTGTCCATGGACGGTCTGGACCTCGGTGAGCATGTCGATCTCATCTAAATCATCCAATGGATATGGTTGCTGGGAAACACTACATAATGGTTGAGTAGCGTTGGTCGTCAGGATTATGGAATTCAGTTTTGCCCATCTTTTGTCTCTTCTCATACCCCCTCTGCCCTCCTCTCTCCCTTTTCTCTCCCTTCTTCTCTCTTACTTTCACTTTATTCCCAACCAACCTTCTCGTTACCCCTTAGAAGAGCAGCTCAACCATCTTGTTAACAACTTACACTCTTTATCTCCACGTTGACCGCTATTCTTGTCCCCTCTCCTTCCCCACGCTGCGTGGATTTGCTTGTAAACTTACCTCTTTTACCTTTTTCCTCAATGCCTCGCTCCCTTCCTGCATGAGATATGACCAGGTTCCTCGCCGGACGCCCGGCCCGCACCGCCCGGCCACAAAGTTCCTACTGTTTTCATCCTTTCTAAGAGGAAACGATGCTCGTCTTGTACTCGCTTGCCGGCTATTCGTACAATCCCAGGATTAGCTCAACATAACCAAACGTCCCACCGCAACTTTTCAATTGCACAGCAGTCTATCATGGAGTGGATACGACGACGGAAAGGGATATGTAAGTGAGTATCTTCACTAACATACACAGATTTCCTTGTTCTCTTCGCCCGTGGAATAGCCCTGAATCATCGCCCACCATCGTGCATTAAGACCTCAACCACGGTCCTTACGCGTAGGACCTCGTCATGCTTGGCTGCGCCGGATATTCGCATTATGTGACAGATTGGTATGGCTCTGGAGAGTAGCTGCTACAGTGACAGCACTCACAATTCGTAGGATATCCAAATGCTCCCCGAAGCAACATGGTCGATGGCGTCGGGAAAGGCTATCAGAGAAAGGGGAACGTGGTCTGGATTGGATACGGGGGCTGGTCTTTGTAAATAAGACGCTCTTGGTCACTCATAAAAGCGAACCTCGTGTGGTCATCAAGGCCCAAGGCAAGCAATGAGAAGATCTTTCCAAGCACTATCCCCAACACCGTGTCATTAGTGAATCGATGTTATCCCAGACAAAGATATGTCGTGGAGTGCAGCTTTACACTTCAGTTACTAACCACACCTTTGCCAAATTACTCAGCCACGTTCTCCTACTTCTTACCTAATTTTTTAAACTTATAATAAATTAAGATAAAGATTATCATATATGATATAACTTAGGCAATACCGTTTGTTTATCTGTGTTTTACGATTATAGTAGATATCCTTACTATTACATTTTAACGCGAGGTAGACAGACCAGCCAATCCTTGGACCCGCCTAGGCACCGTCGTTTTGACACAGAACATCAAGAGCAACTACCTGAAACTCTTTGGTTAACGTCAATATTTTGGCGATCTCAGTTGACTGTTTCATTGCAGTTCTTGATGAAGCTCATCAGTTGTGGCTCAACCTTTTAATGTCACCTACATGATAACATCGAGCACGACTATCGCTAGTACATTGCCCAGTCTAATGATATACAGTTAAAATATCATGCTCCTATCGCCATCCATAAACCTTCTCAGGATGAGTATGACTCTACACAGCCTCGTCTCGTCTTTTTCCACAAAGTCCACACACGCCACAATCGCCAGCGTTGCGGTACAACGTAGCTTGACACGCGTCGCTCGAGCATCGCCACGAGTCTGGTGTTGAAGAGTCCAGCACGTTGGCACACATTGCGCATGTTAGTACCAGATCAGGATTGGCGTACGAACACATTGAGCAGGTTCCGCTGGGCGCCATCTCGTCTTCTGTAGCGCCACTTGGCTGTGTTGTTGCTTTTGAGGGTGGGCTTTGAGGCTTTGTTGTAACCTTCCCACTAGTATTTTGGGTCGTAAGACCTAGCGTCGTCCGCGTTTTGAGTCGCTGGGCTTCTCCGGTAGGCTCTGGTTTGATATCGATGACTGGTGTTGCTGATGGACCAGGTCTACTTGAGGATCTGGACTTGGGCTCCCTGAGTCTTCCTACGGCCTGTGGCTCGGGTGACTCCCTCTTGATAGCCCTGATCATGTTTTGAAGCTCTTGTGTCTCGTCTCTTGCTCCGGGATCATCAGCATCCTCGTCTTCGCAGACCCTAACCATTCCCCGTCCTTGTCCGTCAACTAGTTTCTTTCCATCAACGTCAACTGCGTCTTTCGAGTCCTCCCCGGGTTCATCTTCGTACTCGCTATTACTGCCAGAATCCGTCTCGTTGTCGTCTTTGATAGGCTCTGGCTCTACCTTTTGCTTCTCGAAGCGGGCGAGTGCTGCGGCAGCCCGAAGTTCGCGCCCTCTCATGCTCCCGGCCACTCGAGGCTTGGCCTGTATCTTCTTGCCACTCTCCAACTTGACTTTCTCCTCTTCGTCTGCTCCAAGAGCAACTCCGTTTTTGCCAAACTTCTTCAAGATTCTCTTCTCTTTTCTCTCCTTGTAGGAGAGCTGTGGCTTCGCTTTTCTCTTTCGTCGTGATCTGTATGTGCCTCCGCATAGATGTTCCGGGAGAACGTCATCAGCAAGCACAGTATTCCTCTCCCAAGCTCCGGTGGTAAGGTTGGCGCCCCTGCCCCAGAGACCGTCTCCAGTGTAGTTTTTGGACCAGAGCTCGTGCATTTGGGAGGCGTACGAGTTTCGAACGGCCCAAAATGCTCGAGAGTGGTTCATTTGCTTGCAGTGCGCCAGTTCGTGCATCATGACCATTTGGACATAGTTGAAAGGCAGCCAACGTCCTGTACTGTGCGACTTGAGAACGAGCTGAACGACTTCTCCTGCGTTGAAATTACGTCCAACAAATTCACGGTTTGATTCATACTCCTCGAGGGAAGTAACGTAAAGGTAGTGTTCTCGCATGATAGGGCCTGATAGTGACGAGAGTCAGTAGCAGATCATAGGGCGGAAAGAATGTGAACTCACGACATTGTGCTGCTATTCGTTCAAGAAAGTCCTGTGCTATTTTCTTGTCAGGGCCTTCCAAAGGTTTGATGAAGACAATGTTGGGATTCGGCTGCGATTTCTTCTCATTCAGCCGTTGATAACCAGCCACCATTTTTGAGGTGTGAGAATAATAGAGGTAATACGCAATTCCTTTATGTGAGATAATATCCCAAGATCGTCTGAGAATGCGACAACAATTGTACTCGATGCCAGTCAGTGAATGACGCAGGGTTACAAGGGGTCTAGGTGCGGGTTTCGACAGGGTCCTAAGACGCGTAAAGTGACGCGCGAGGTCATGTGATCGGTTCAAGCACCCATTCTTAAACACTTCGCCCTAGACTCGAGAATCCAGCACAGTAGGTAGGAAGAAGGAAGTTTTTAAGACTATCAATGTCAGGAGTTTCTATGCAAGTAAGAAGAAGCCTCTCAATCATCAAATTGCCCAGCCTCAAGAAACTTCATCAACTACATACCAAAAGGTACTGGCTATAGCCTCGCATTTTTCACCCTTCTAGTACATACGACCATAGCTCGTAGAGAATACGGGGTCCCGTCCGCTCCCCCATCGTCAAGCTGCGAAGCGCCGGATTAGTAGTTGGGTCGGTGACGACCAGCGAATCCCCGGTGTTGTATGTTTTTTACTTTTGGTTTTTTACCTGCTGTGTTCTTGTGACTGTTATGTAGGTCGAGGAAGGGCTGCTTTGACTTGCAACACAGAGAGTAACTAACACAGCGGCTATACTTAAATACTTATCTACCTTAGCATGTCTAGTGTGCTATCTTTTTCCCGGATCAATGAATAGACTCAACTGAACTCTAGGTAACGGGAATACTCGGAGGTCTAGAGACTTGTCCTCGAACGAGGAAGAAGTTGCTGGCTCATCTTAGACCAGATGGCATGCGGTATCAGATAGTAGGTGAGCTCCCGGCGGAGTTGCCTAGAGCAGATTAGTGAACTCAACAATCATAACGACAATCAAGCCAGTGTTGTCTAGTAGTAAGCTTGAATATTGGTATCGGTGTGTTTGTACAGCGGTTGGGGCTATCAAGCATCTAGGACGCTTTGTCGCGCTTAACAAGACAATGCTTCGCACCATGAATCACCTGTAAATGACTAGCAACAGGTAAGTTCTACCAGCACATCTTCAAGGAACATGACTTGTTTTCCTGGTATAGAACAACCATATTGATCATGAAATGGGGGTAACCCCCAAGAAAGTTTGGGCCTTTGCTGAATCACTTGATGCTCTCAAGGGTGCCTACAGCAGCGATGGAAACACTAAGACATCTACAGGATTAAGAATCCTAAACAATTGTAAATGTTTTAATAGAGGTGTCTATTTTCTATAAAATCTTACCTAGTTTTAGGCTGTCAAGAGTGCCTAAGGTTTGTTTCTTTTTATTGAAGGTACAATATGGCTTCTTGTTGATCCCCCAAGGGGCAGCCAATCTAGTTTTCCATAGGGATCGCTTGACTGACAGTTGTTTTCTGTGTGTATAACTCAAACCGAACAATAAAGCAACCTGGCTTTGGTAAACAGAAGATGCCAAGGGGTGGTCCATATATTAGGGGAGACCAGAAACCGACCTGGGAATTAGCGTTGCTAGCATTCAAACTTACCTAAATGAGAATTCTATAGCCCTTTTATAAATCACAAATCTACTGATATCACAACACATATCTATCATACGGTGGATCGTCTCTGACTGTTGGCGTGTACGACCGCGATGCTCCCGTTCCAAGGTCTCCGCGGAATGTTTTGGAGCAATCTACAAGAACACTATATTTTTTGCGGCATATTATGTCTTGAATCCTCTCTCTTTTTAAATTTTACCCCAGAATTGGCAATCTCTTTACAAGCCAGGTCATACACCCTGAAGCGAGCCTCTTATAATCCAGTTTCTCTACAGTTGTGGTATGCTCAAAGTACCACGTCGAGCTGTTGGGCACCAGATGCACATATTGACATTGATTTTATTGACTACAACAAGTGTATTGCTGAGAAACTACCTAGGTATTGACTACAATCGGCTTCTTGAAATCCCTATCTTAAACGACACTGACCCAACTCCCAAAGCGCCCAATAAACCAGCCTTGACTGTCCCTTGAACCCACATCAAATGCCAACAGCGTGACTAAAGACCTTGGCTGCCAACTGGCTAAGCAGCCTCGACCTGTCGTTCTGAGGGAGTTCCTGGAATACGGAATACACACTCTTCCCCTTGGCATCTCGCACAGCTCCTAGCCTATTACCTGCAACGGCGCCTGCAACAAGACCCGGCACGTTAGCAACGATGAAGCCAAGAGCGCCGCCACTAACGCCACCAAGCATGCTCCAGAACTTGCTGGTAGGGTGGTTATCCCTGCCCTCAGCCATGCCCTCTTCGCGCATCATCTCCTCAAACACATCGCTAAACTGCGCATTCTCCGTTTGCTCCCGGTCCTGTGGCGGCGGGTTACCGCCCGTAGCTTGACTGGTAAAGAAGTTCCATGCCCAGGAGTAAGGACTTTGACGCGGCGGGGCGCCGCCCTCGGTCTCTGTCTCCGGGATATCCTCGAAGGGGTCTGAGGGGGTGCTGGTGTTGAAGAGCTTGCGCTGGGCATCGTATTCGCGGCGGCGCGTGGGGTCAGATAGTGTGTAGTAGGCGTCGTTTACGAGCTGGAATTTGCGGGTTCGTTCCGCTCGCTCTGGGGAGTCATTGGCGACACGATCTGGGTGCGTCTTTAGGGCGGCGCTGGAGGGACATTAGTAGTGCGCCATATTTGACCGTCACCGGTTGCTCAGTAACATACCGCTTGTATGCATCTCGAATTTGCTGAGTAGACGCTGTATCAGAAACCTCGAGGATGGCATCTGTGTTGCTCTGGTTAGCAGCTGGCGCACTCACATGTCGATAGCTAGTGGGGTCATGATAAGAGCTTACAGTAGTTTGGGGGGGCGCCAGCAGTCATGATAGCTCGTTATGATAGAGAGGAGTAGGTGGAAAAGGCAGAAAAACTGGAGTCACTTCTAAGGAACGAAAGCTTCACAAGGTTTGTCAAGACGAAGATGCCAAGTTGCAGGTGGTAGGTATGTAAGTTTGTATTGTGGTGTCGTTGAATCAAGGTCCTCTGCAGTCACCCAAAGGCGGAAGTGTCAACGTCATTGTGGCGGTGCCTCGGTGTGGCAACTCAATCAAGCCACCTTAGTCTCTCTCGTCAATGTTGGGTATCTCAAGTAGAAACTCCAACCAAAGTCTCCAAAGAATATACTGTAATAAGAATATTGCAAGCATCGCTATGCTTTTCCCCTCCAAAATAATACAAAAAGAAGAGCCATTGAATATGGTGAGATTGCCCCACCATTGAACCGCCTGTAAATCCCAGATGCCCCTTGTTCCACTAATGCCATGCAACCTAACCAAAACCTAAAAGCTTTGCGCCCCATCTATACACATAAAACTCCCAAAGGATCGCTGTGTCATGACCTTGAAATCAATCTATCCTCTGCTCCAGAAATCTCTGCGCTCTCGATAGTGCGTCGGCCGTGATAATGTTGGCATCCGCTTGTCGTCCAGACTTTTGATAATGTGCCGCGAGCACCCACATGTCGCGGATTACTCGCAGGTTGTTGTCAGCACCATGCGCTGCCTCTCGTTTAGTAATGGCATATCGTAAATTCTCCTCAGCTGTGGCCCATTCCTGTTTCGCTTCTTGAACTCGAGCCAACATCTTGCATGCGTAAGCGTGAAATCGGTCGTTGCATCTGGGTCCCGAGTCGGTTCTCGTTAGATTCAGCAAGTTGATGGCTAGCTCTTCAGCCTTTGCCTTATCGCCAACATCCATCTGTGTGAATTCGAGCCGCAATGCCTCAATTCGTAACTGATCCGCATCAACTGCTGTTGGCTTGTCGTTTCGCGCTTCCGACATCGTCTTGAGGGCGTGATACATGGCGTCCTGTCTCTTGGCCAGGTCACTTCCCTTGCGCAATCGCGTCCGTCCGTCCCATATTAATTGTTCGTAGAGCCAAAGTCGGTGGGCATCTGATGTTTCAATATGCTGGCCCAACAGATCGACGTTTCGTAGCCAAGCTTGGCGCAGTAGATGGCACAGGTATTTTCTCCCTTCGTCAGAATGATAATCGCAAGCCCGTAATTGCTGGAGTATGAGCAGTAGTGGGTGCTGAGCAGGGAGCTGTCGTTTGGCGAGTACTGTAGCGTGGTCCAGAAATAAGCTCAAAAGTTGAAGATGGCCCCTATCAACCATATCGAAGATGGTATCCAGCACATGCCAGACTAGGTCGGGATGATCATTACTCAGGACGAACTCGAGCACATAAAATCCCCGTCGTGCAGCCATACCAGCAAGATCCCCTTTTCCGTGATACCAAAGGTCGAAAACGAGCTCGAAGGTTCGGTACATCGTGCGACTGTCCTGAATGAGGGGCGAGTTTGGATTCGCGAGGTACATGGACATGGGGTCTGACATGGCAGGATAACCCTCCAGTTTTGACTGACTCCAGGTAAAGACGCCACCGAGGACCTGCTCGAGGTTTGCGTAGGGTCCGATGTTTGACGGCCGTACGAGAGCCAGGGAAGCATTCGTATCTTCATTGTATTGTTCTTCCTGCTGTTCTTCTGGTGAGGTCGATGATGAGGATGAGGATGAGGATGATGAGGCTTGATCATCGATGGTGCTTGAACAAGATGTTTCAGTAATTAGCATAGGGGTAGAAGCTGAAGAGCCAGGTGGGCTTTTGCGGTATGTGCGCTTTCTTAGATTCCATTTCTTTAATCGCTTCTTGAACATTTGCTCTCTTTGAAATACAGATCAGCTTCCAACCCTCATGGCTATGTTTGTTTCCCACTCACGTTGCTGCGAAACCATATCTTGATTGCAAGATGCTCATGGTTTCATTCAGCTTTCTGTTGTCGCGTATATAAAGCTTCTGGATTACCTCGCGCATAGACTCCCACTCATCTTCGGTGTGCTCCTTTGTGTAAGTCCTGTCGTCCACCGCTGGCGGACAGCCCGGGAGTCGGGGGGCCAGGACTGGCAGAGTTGTCGACATGATAATAGAACCATGAAGCGGGATAGAATAGGATTTAAGTGAAGCAGGGGGTTGCAGCAAATCAAGAAGCGATTGTTGCTCAGCGGCCACGGAAACAATGGTAATAGTAAGGGCAATAACCACCGCAGAGAGCCTCAAACCACAGTGTCGGTGTCGGCCTCGGCATGCCGGACCGTTGCTTGCGCATGGCGGAGCGGGAACTTAACTTGTCAAAGGCGCCTCGTCCGTCGTCTGAAAGGCCGGCAGATGAACCGTTATTAAGAAGGGTTCGGGGCCGGCTTCATCTGATTGGATGATTTAGTTCCGTGCATATCGAGCATGATCTAAGCTTGTTATGGATATAGTCAAAAGTTTATTTGTGTGCCTTTGGCCTCGATGTGAGTCGACCCTTTGCTTGTTCCTGGTGTGAGCGGTGGAAATGGTGTCAAAGCTGCAAGCTTCTATCAAGTCACTTACATCTTTGCCATTCCAGGAATAACTGAGACATCGTGCCTAATGTTCTGCCACATAAGGATAGACCCACAGTGTCAATTCAGGCACGGTGCTCTGACATATAACATCCGACAGCATTGCAAGTATGTACTTGTGATGACCTCACTAAGCTAGTATGCGTCCGAATGTTATCGGATCGTCTTGATATTGTGCAAACACTCGCCGTTGAGCCGTGCTCAAGCCACGGTCGAGGACATCAAGGTCCACAACGTCTTAAACAAGAAGGAGCTCGTAATTTCTAGGGCGTGGCGCTGTTAGGCCAAGTTGATGGTTGAATGTGATGGCGATAACTGTTTAGACTAAGGTATATCGCTTGCCAAACATGCATCTTCAACATGAGCCTAAAGATGAAAAAGACGTCACCACTCTCAAGCCCCCAGCCAATGACTTACGAAACAGCCAATTAAATGTGAGCATCCCACTAGGGGTCTTCTGCTCTCGGTCCGGTACATCAGTACCTGGTAGCTGGGTATGGATCATGGATTACTGATCGATAGGTTTTCAAACAAGCTTGCAAATAAGGAATTGACTCTGTCTACAACGATCAAACAGAATGAATGAAGCCAAGACAAGTTCATATAATAAATGCCTCAAGTTGGGAGAGAATACGACAAGCACTGCATTGAACTTTGACTGAATGTCTCGAATCGACGGCAATGTCCAAGCCTGAGCCTTAACTCTTATTGGTAATTCATGAAGCAATCCATGGACAGTGGCTAGTTTCTCTCGTACTTAAACCAATAATGGCTGTTTATAGCTTCAAATAAGGACGCGACTATCCTCCCTAGCCTATGCTCGGCTATAACTACCGGGACACAAACTCGTTCCCTACTCTTAAACTTTCCATAATAGGTACAGTCGTTTCTCGAAAACGCCATCCAATTCCCATCCCAACGACGCCAGTACTACCTGCATGCATGCCTCTGCATATGCCGAGCGCCACAAACAACCACTACCGAGCACCAATCTTACCGCTAGGAGTATTCCATAGGCGCTCATTAGTTCAGGGCAGTCGTAGACACATCAAAGCAGCTCGCATACCAGGTATATAAAGGGTTAGAAACAGTGCACATGCAGAGCGGCCGGAATCGGCCGAGAATTACTCCACGGGTGCGGGACTTTGCCGCCATCAGCTTGGACGCCCGCAGCTCCCGTTCCGCACATCCCACCCAGACGCCAGTGCTCGAAATAGCGTCAATCTGATGGTGGTTTGTTTCCGATGCCCTTAAATCGCAATCAATTCCGCACACGATCGTCGTCGGTTGCAGCCTCAACGGGCGCGAGCTTCAACGCTTGAGTCGTGATGCGCTCTCGATGGTCTCATGGCGCTGGGTAGCACCGTACTAGTATGCTCTATACTTCCACGATAGACTTGCGCCTTCAATTTGAAGAGGCACGAGCTCTGCTCGTGGCTTTCGTACTCCTTTTGCCATCGCCAAACGAACAGCTCTAAGAAAGCGCCGTTTGAAACGCCTCCAGTCGTCGTTGGTGGGCTTGCGGTTGAGTTCCACGTCGTCGTCGTCGTCGTCGACCTCCTCCTCCTCGCCATCCGATCCAGAAGCACCCATGTCGATCTCGTCCTGTTCCGTCAACTCAGTCCGGAGAGGATAGTACTGGAACTCGTTCCGATGGAAGTGCCATGTGGTGTGGGAGTCGGCATCGTCGCCATGCTTCGACATGTCTTGGGAATTCAGTTGCGGCATGTATGGCCACTCGGCTATGGGAGGGGCAACGCACTTGAATTCCTCGTGGACCACGAATACAATTCTTTCCAGTTGCGGAAATCTCTCGAGCTTTCTGAAAAGCATCGTCATATTGTTCTTTGATACTCTCCCGCTGAGTATAGGGTGAAAGATCCCGGTGCTAAACCCATACGATGTCCCAAGAGCCACTTGGCGCATGTTCTTCATGAAATCCACTTCGGCAAGGGAGTGCAGGACCCTTAGCAGCCGTTTGATGAGGAGATACGGCTCAAGCAATACGAGGTCTTGCTTGGGATCAATATACTTGGTCGTTTCGGATAGTGTCAGCGGTCTGTAGCGATGCAGTACGAAAGCTCGCGACTCTCTACACACAGCTGCCAGAACAGGCGGCGCATCATGAGAGCTGCTTGCGAACATGAGCCCTGTAGCTGCTGGGGTCTTCAGTGTTGAATGTGGCGTGTCGAGTATTTCATATACTCGGGGTTCTGGCAGGGCATAAGCCCATACCATGGACCGCAACTCGGCTGGTAACTTGTTGAAGGATTGGAAGTTCATCGACATTTGCTTCCCATGTGGTAGAAGCAAGGTTCGCAGTTTGTTTGCATTGGCTCATCAAGCAACAACCTTGCATTATGGCACCAGAAGAAAGAATTCCAAGTCCCCAACGTTAACTGTCAAGTAGGTAAAGGTTAACGGCGCGGATGCCCGCCTCCGCACCATGATCACCCCACGATTTGTCCTACTTCCCGCGGGTCAAATCATCCGACCCGGTAGGATGTTTAATTTACGCCAACGAGGTATCATGATGATTGAAATCCTCTTTTTTGCACGAATGGCGGGGTGTTCTCTGATATCCGCGCTACTGGGTTGGTGATAAGCAGAAAGGATCATGGGACCAGACACTGCATGATGTTTCTTGCCACGAGCCTGGATTCTTGGCATGATGGCCGTTAAGTTTATCTCACAATTCTCGTATTCCTTCCACTTATTTCAGATGGAAGGCAAAATTGATATGATGCAGAAACAAAGGGCCTTTACTTAGGTAACCACGATCACATGAAGTGGGAGGTGGTTTGACAAAATAATCCGCAGTGTTGGTAGGCTCCCTGACCTATCGCCTCCGATAGACTGGCACAGTTGATAGCCTGAACCTAAGCATAGCTGTACACATCTATCAAAGGTAAGTATCCTTATCTAAATAGTATTACCTTACATGAAACACCTGTGTTGTATGGAGCGACTTGAAATTGTAGACTATAACCTAACATTCCCATCATTCGAAACAGCCTACCCTAGACCTTCACCAAGCCCGGCGCCCGGAAACATTTTTCACCGAGAATGACCCGCGCACGGACCAACTGCAAAAATGCACCAGCATAAAATCTCGAACGCGTTGCTGAAGCGAAGCTTTTCTTTTCTCTTTTTCTTCTTCGTGCGGCTGGCATAACATGAAATTCTTATACCCGTGTTGCTCGAATCCTTGTCCCCGTGGATGTAATCGCAGCGTCAGTTATGCCCCAGATCGATCATAATTGCAGGCCCGCCCTACCATCGTTTGGTTTTGGTGTCTTTACACACCTCAGTCGTGGTTGGGAGGCAGGACATACCATAAATATTCTTCAGTGACTTATGTGTGAAAACTCGCGCAATGGCCATATCGATTGTAGCAGATGTCGAGAAGCATCGAGCACGAGATTGTAAACGGTGTGATGGAGATGATGCGTCGACATTGGCTATGGTCTATCCTCTACATGAGTTTGACGATATTTCCGGCTCGCCTTTTGTTCCTAAACTCCCATTACTCGTTTCCTTCTCGAAGGCATGCCTGTTGCGCTGAACTACAACACTTGAACGTGCCCAGATGTTGCAAAACAAAATGTTTCCATTGCACTCATCGTAACATTACTCGTCCTCTCCGACCTTCTGAAGCTTGCCCATGTCGCGCTTGGCTCCAGCCTCGCCAATGAGTCTCACTCTGTCAAGACGGACAGTCTCTCCATCACCCTCACCCTGCTGAACGTAAACGACCAGGCTCGATGTCTTTTGGAACTTGACGTATCGCAAGCTCAGGCTTGCTGTTCCCTCAGCGTTCCAGTCCTCGGGAGAGATTTCGATAGCCTGCGTAGGCTCGGTATCATCGGCTTCGCTAAAGTCGAGGTTGTGGGTGCGGTTGATGTACAGGTGAACGTTGCCGGGTCTCATCACATCCTCGTCGTCTTTGGGCGGGAGAGACGTGAGCTGTAGCACGGTTAATCAGGGCCAGCGCAACCCGAGGGACCAATGAACTTGCCTGGAGGGTGTGAAGCTTGACAGTAGACTGGAAAGGAATGTACAGAAGCAGCTGGTCGTCGGCACCGCTCTGAACAAAGTCCTTGGATGTTCCCTTGCCATTGCTGAGACTACTTGGCTTGGAGTTTTCGAAGAGGACTCGGACAGTGCCAGCGTCCTCGTCTGCGTTGAGCACTTCAAGATCTCGAATCTCTATTTGATCCGTAATGTCGCTGTAGCCTCGTGGAACTTCGGCGCCCTTCCAGTTGGCACCACCACTGGCCGAGCCGGAGCTCTCGCCGAGAGACTCAACCTCAGTTACTAGCTTCTGGACGACAGACTTGAGTTTCTGAGGGTCAGCACCCTGGACCTGGTCGGTCACTTTTCCATCTCGGAAAACAAGAAATGTAGGCAGGCTAGAGACGCTGTATTCTTGGGAGAGTTCCGGGTGATTGTCGCTGTTGACCTTGACGAAAGTGACGCTGTTGGGGCGTGACAGCGTGTCGGCGAGGCTCTCGTAGAAGGGAGCGATCTGCTTGCAGGGACCACACCAGTCGGCATAGACTGAAGAAAAGACGTGCGTTAGCTTTCATCATCATGAACTGACGGGCAAGACGCAGGCTGCGTGCTGGACAGGCTGATGGATGGCGGGGTATCTCGCTATCGTGAGGATCGCGGAATTAATGGTAGGGAAGACTCACAGTCAGCGACGACAATACGCGACGACTTGAGGAGCGAGTCGAACTGGCCCTTTGAGGCTATCACGACCAGGTTTTGCGACATGATGGAGAGCTTGCGACGGTTGTTTGACGGGGTATGACGGAGTGGCAGAGACAATCAATCAGGAACCGAACAAACGTCGAGCCCCTCCAATGATAGGAGCCCATTGGCACATTTGGAGGGGTCATTGCTATACCGGGGTTGGCGCCATTCGACCAATGAAAAACTCAATCGCAGACCTCAAGGCCTATGTCTTGTAAGATACACTAACTACCTTACCTTAGGTACCTAGGTACTATACCTAGCTTTGTAGGAAGAGATAGATGCTTGTATAAAGTGGGATTCAAGTTATGAAATAACATCGCCGACATCAGATATAAATTAAGCACTTATGCATATTAGCAGTTTTCGGTAGCGGCGCTGAAAACCCAGGCAGACTACATAACGGTCACCGATGGCAATCACATTCAATATGGAAGTGAGTTCAATTGTTCAACCCCTAGCCTGCATTGTTGATCGTAGACCTCCCCGTACAGTAGACCCTCTAGTTCTTCTTATGACGCTTCTTCTTGAGCACAGGGACAACCTGCACCGCCTCTAGACTTGGCATTGGTCCATTGGGGATCTGGACGCCATTTGCATCGAGTACAACTCTGTTCCATACCTGGTCGATGTGTTGTTTCATTTCACCCCAGGTAAGACCACCGCCGAACTTCTCCTCATCCTGTATGACGAGGAACTTCTTATCACCGCAGTGAGGCAATTCCTGAGCCCGTGCCACAATGATAAGTCGTTCACATTTGCGGAAACCATCCTCGATGTACCACAGAATTAATTTCTTCCCAGTTGTCTCTCTCTATGCAGCCTCGATAATTCATTGCCACGACGCGAGCGTTTTACACGTATGAAGTCAAGCTTTGTGTATACTCAAACAATATTTCTTGATTCTCTAGGTAGAGAATGCCGCTGAATAAGTCGAACCAAAGCGAGTCCATAATAGTAGAGTTAGCACCAAATTCTAACCCGCCGCGCTCTTGGGGCACTTGGCGAGCCTCACGGCATGCTCAACGCACTGCAGGTTGTTTGTGAGGGAAAATCACCCTTTCCTCCCAGCCAAAGGCAGGCTCAGTCGGGACGAAAGTCCGGGGGCGACTTAAAGCATAGTTCCAGATTTTCAAACGCAACTCAGTAGGGAGGTCACTGAACCGTGGAAAGGTCTTGGGCTTTTTGGCGGTGGCTGCCACTGCAGGTTGGATACCAGTATCGCGTGTGACTTGTGGTGGGAGGTCGATCTTGCTGTGAAGAATCTGAATACCTGAGATCTATAGTCAGAACATGAAGCAAGAGAAAGAACATAAAAACTACCGTCTACATTCTTCATAGTGATCTCATAGCTACTCCAGGGAGATCCGCAAGATGCAGCGAAACAGACATACTGGGATGTGCCATCACGGCGAAAGATGGGGTTATGGCCGCTCCAGTACAGTTTTGCGAACTACAGGTGAAAGAGATAAGTTAGAATTGCGCTGATCGAAGAACAAATATGAGGGACGATAGGATAATTGCTTGTAGATTCCCCGTCCAACGAGGGACCTTTGAGGGGAGGAAAAGAGGATGAAGATATATAGAGAAGACGGGCACAAAGAGGTAAGCGGGGGAAGAAAACAAAGAGGCGAAAGCAGATTCAAGATTTCTGCCTGATAGAAAAAGGCCAGTATTCCTCCTCGCGCCCAGGCAGTACGGATTCACGCGGGTAGTGGCAGAATATCCGTGCAGCTGTTTGTAGCTGGCAATTCTTTGCGAAGCACGATAGATCTACCACAAACACTGCACTGGCAAATAACCGACAGGTTCTATTTGGAAGTTAAATTAAATGAGGTGCTTATCATTGGAGGTCCCTGCTTGCATTATGAATATAGAGTGTATTTGTAGAGTTACAGTGGAAGCAAGCAGCTTTGTTCAGTACTCTATCTCAAGGGATCAAAGAATGGAAAGTTAACTGTACTTTTCCTAAGATGATACAAGATATCAACCCTGATATTTTACAAAATAACTTGAAATTTGAGGAGTTTATAGTTCTTTAAGTTACCTAGTAGGAGAGGCAGATATATTTTACCTGAGGTACCTTATTCAACTCCTGCCAGTGCCTGCCAAAGTTCCTACCCACCTCCGCTGCCTCCTTCAACATTTCTTCCAGCAGCCTACTTTTTCCTCTTCCTCAATCATCATCACACACACACACATACCACAAGAGAGACCTTTCACGCCCATCATAATGTCGGGCCGCGAGCCTAAATTGTCGTTACCCTCCCGGATGATTAAAGCCATCTCCACGCCCTTGTTGAAACTTGGTGCTCTTTTACCAAAAGTCAACTTCACCTCCAACTTCACATTTACTCTACCTGAAGGTAGGCTAGTAATTTACTTCTGGAATTTGCTGTACTGATGGCACGCAAGGTTCTCGACTGTTACATCTGCGAACTGAGGTTAGATCGCTATTCATAGTTCGGCAGGAAGTTCCTTGAATCTGTGGAACGTGGTAGGAGGACACACGCTGGCACGGTCATCCGCTTAAATCAATCCGAGCTCAGTCTTGAGATGCAGTATTGGGTTACCATTTCGAAAACTTAGTGAGGTATTCATCTTCAAAAGATAATTCTGAACTTACCACTTCGTGTCGTCAAGTTCACGTCTAGTGTTCTGGTCAACCTTGGAAGCAGCGACTGAATCATCTGGAAAGGCGAGTTCACGGCGTGGCAAGTCTTGGAAGTGAGTGACAGAACCGGCGTGGAAGCCTCCATGAAGAACCATCCCCGAAAGTTGTAAAGAACTCCGAAGCTGTAGTGTGGCAGGTACTAAACTTGCCCAGAGTGAACTGGTCAACGCATTGATACTTAAAAGCAGGCGGAGTGAAGATGAGTTGCAAGAGTGAGGGTTTGATGAATTAGTAGGTAGGGTAGGGAGAGGTAGAGAAATGATAACAAACCAGGTGCTGGAAATTAGCTGTGCGCTTTGCTTGTGTGAGAAGTGGCAGGAACAGGCGCGCAGTTGCTGGCAGTGCCTGAGGTATAGATCGTCATCCATACTCTATGATGCTGTTGGACCGAGGCTACGGTATTGTATGGATACTGATTGATCTTAGAATTACTATAAACTACCTATGTACAAGAAAGTAGTAGTTTGTTCTTAAGCAAAACCTCGGCACATTGTTCTTACAAGAAAGTAATCGTCTGGAGGCATTCAGGAGTAGTTCAGTTTGCCTTGGCTTCACCATTCAAGTTCTTATAGACAGTAGCAAACCACAATCAGTGAAGAAAACTAGAGCAAACTTACAACTCGCCAGTGGACTTGTCACTGAAAACAGTTGGCCGTGTTTCCTGTCTTATAAACAGTGCGCTGGTACAGGTATCCGTTCGAGGGCGAATCACATAAAACGGCTTCTTGAGTCGACAGACGGCTGACAGCTGTTGACGGTCCTCACAGACAGAAAAGTCTCCCCATGATTCACATTTCTGTGCGTTCTGCCTTCTTTGACCTACTTATAGAGCCCGTGCGACGCAGACCTTACACAAAATTGTTATTGTGTACCCTCGTGGTGATATCTTCACACGGTTGGTGTGCCCTTTGCATGCGCTCACTTGCTTGTCAGCCACGAAGCTCTCTCACTCAGCCCTAGCTACCTTTATCCAAGACAATTTTACTTGCTATTATTTTTGTTACAAAGTCAACCGTTATGGAGCATGTCTCCATCGATGGACGGCGCAGGAACAAGTCCGCAACACCAGCTGTGAAGCCATCGCGCAAGCCAGAGACAGAAACACCGCTCAATCTCCGACCGGCATCGCCTCCCAAGAGTAATCCATGGGCTCCCGCCAAGACACACACACGGAAACCCCTCGCCGACATATTCCCACCTTTACCCAAGCCCCAGGCGCCATGGTCACCGGCAAAAACGCCCAGTGCTGAGATATCCAGAGCATCCTCGTTGTCGCCATGTGAATCACAAGCTAGAGAAGACACAGCGTCAGCTGCGCTTGCTGCTAGATCAGCATCTCCGTCCTCCAACATATCCTCCACATCTCGTCACATTTTTGAAGCAGCAGCGCCGCTAGCAACTGAATAGTCAGTCCGAACCCATTCGACACCCTACCTGGAAGCACTATCTGACCACCGACAGCCTGTGGAAAAGCCCTCTTGGTGCTGATGTGGTTGTACATGCTGGGAACATGGTCTTTCGAGTCCATCGCAGTATTGTGGTACCTGAGTCGGGCTGGTTCCGCGATAATCTGCCACCACCAAACTTGGTAGGCATCCTCTTTCTCACTGCTTTGGTGATGAGTTGATCTAACATCAGCAGGATGGATCTCCAGTGGTGGTGTACTTGACTTTTGCAGCCGAGGCTGTCGCACATTGCTTGCGATTCATCTACACTGGTAGTGCGTCGTGCCCCTATATACCTTTGAGAGAAACTATTTAGTGGCTGATAAAATATACAGGAATCGAAATCTGCGACTATGACCCTCGACAGACTTGGAAGAGTAGACACCTTCCGCGGTGCGTTTTGGGATACTGTGCCGCTGTTTACTTGCGCATGGCCAGAATGACGAGCCACCTTCTTCGTGTCGTCGAAAACACATCCTTTGAACTTGCGGCTCTGATACAGACAGAGTATCTTCACCGGAATTTGGATTGCTCCGAATGGGCCCAGTTCTCATGGCACTACCAGAGCTCAATGGACATTCTCCTCCAGAAACAGCCCCAGAGGCTCATGATGCCCATGAGGCTGGCAATGGCAAGCATCCTTGATGCGGTGCTGTTTTGGCTGATGCGACAGCCACTGTTCCTCAGCATGCTCAAGTCAGCCTGGGATAAAATCATGAAGAGCAGTGTGCCAGATATTGCCGAGTACCGACGACTCTGCAGAAACGCCAACCCGTACTTTAAGAGTCCTTTGCCGAATGAAGCAGTGTTAACGAAGCTGTTTGAAGAAGTAAAACCAAAGGGAGACGACAGACAACCGAGAAGATCTATCGGTACCCAAACTACAGGGACATCCACAATCAGAGTTTGGGAGGATGATCAGCACGACTTGTCGACCACTCGCCGGAAGAGACGTGGTTCTCTATAACCTCCGATCTACCTATAGTGCTTGCTAGCTTGGGATGTGGCTGGCCATTGAATGAAATCAGGGAAGATACAGTACTATGTATTTGTTGGAGTGCTGGCTACAGTGAGGCTTTTGTGTAAGTCTACGAACCATAGAGTCGTTGGCCTTTGAAATGGATCAGTTGTTTATAGAGCCTCAGAAGATGTGATATGGACCCATTTGTTGGAATATATGTGGTACAGATAACGACTTTTGAGTTATTGAAAATAGCAGTGGCCAAGGAACCCGTCCTGTTCAGGATTTCGAAAGGGGCCCTTCTCCTGAGAGAGTTGAGGTTTGGTTGTACACTGTTCATAATACCCCTCCTTCGTAATCATCGACCTGTCTGTCCGTAGTATCCTAGAGAGCAGAGTGGAATGCAGCAATTGGTCATTTCGAAAAGAAATCGGCCAAGCGACTCGAGAGATCGTCGGCGATGGGTTTCTTCCAGGGAAGGGTAGGGAAGGCCAGCTCAGCATCACGGTTTCGCCTCAGAATTGGGCGATAAATTATGTTTTCTATCACGTAGTATCATTCATAGTACCATTGTCGAGAGATGTAATAAATCGCAACTTACTGTGCAGGTTTGCAATGCGAGTTTAGCCTGTGTTCCATAATGCCAGATTAATCCCAAAAGTATTTTCTTTTTTCGACCTCAGTACAACCCCAGAGGGGACCTTAGTATTTTGATAAACCCTCTTTCAACATGAGGAAGGGAGAGAAGCCCTAGCTTGGTTGAGACGATATTCAACCAGTTGGACAACATCGGTTTGGCGCAGAAGTACAGCAATAATACTGAGACCTTGGGGGAAAATGCTTCCTACGTATTCGAGGATCCGCTCACCGAGGAGGAAACGACCGAGCTCATACGGGAAATAATGGTATGTCGGACATTGGCCATCACAAAGCAACACAACCAGTCATCTCACGTGAACCTGCCATCCAGAAGGTTGACGATGGCCCAAAGGTTATTAGCAAGACTACTCCCAAGCAACGCCAGCTTTGCCCTTCGTACAAAACTTGAAACAATGTGCCATCATGAGTGTACTATGAAGGATATTAAAGAGGTTGAGGTACTAGAAGCCAATTCTGGGGCAATTGAATTATAAGACTTCATCGTATAATCACATCCATCCTGTCAACAAGTAACACTTCACTTCTTCACAGTAAGGAACGATACTAATGATGTATGGAGCTTTCTTGCCTCCCGGTCAGATTTAACCGCCCGCGTACCCAGAAGCATAAGAGCCTTAATAAAGCTTCGTTGAAATCTGTGGTTTTCTACAATGATGAGTATGATAGACAAGTAAGTAGTGATAAACGGGAACCTGGGGACATTACTTGATGGTGATAGAAGGAATGGCTGCTTTACTCTTACCGCTATAAGTTTATACGTACTTCATAGATATTTAGAAAATATATTAAGAAATATTGGTAAATCTATACTTGAGCTTAAAATTACTATTAGAACCTTCGTAACAATTTAGTAAAATTCTTTTACGTTATTATAATATTATATTGCTTTATTC